>OZ030020.1:33894854-33914854 GCA_964023405.1 Apodemus agrarius
AAAAAAAAAGAAGCAGCTGTTATTTTGAGTGTTCTTTGCTGGTAGAGATATAGGGAACTGCGACACTGGTACAGAAGACAGCAGAATACCTTTATATTTTTTGCTACCTAAATCCCCAAGGAGGACTTTGCGGTCTGCAGTCTCCGGGTTTCCATCACTTTCTCTGGCTCTTTCTTCGGGCAATTCTTCCCACACAGTCTGCTGAAGATTTCATTGACGTCACTTTATTTACTTCTCACAACAAGCCCAACAAGGCAGAAGGAAGTGATCATAAAGATAAGGAAGTGAGACTTAAGAGGGATTTAAAAGATCATTCAAAGATACACACCTAAGTAACAGAGAGTTTCAAACCACAGTTATTCATCCAAGAGTCTAAAGTATCCTCTTCACATGCTGCAAATTGCCAACAGTCTGGGGGATGTTTATCTCATGAAACAAATATCACAATCAATTCTTCGCAGACAGAAATGGCTTTGATTTCAAGCTCATTGCCTGATACCAATAAGAACAGTTCAGTGGTGAACGATGGGCTATTTTACAATGACTATGAGAAACAATTTAAAATCAGGCACAGATTCATCTTGCTGGCACACATCTGCCTTCGTCCCTGTGGGGGTCAACCACAACTCGCATTCCTTTCCAAGGAAGCTATTTTGCCTCCCCTCATCAGAATCTTCGTCTATATCTACCGCAAACTGCTGGACCAAGGCAGAGCTCATAAATTGAAGATGGATAGAGGCACAGACGGGGCAGGGGGGAGGGGAAAATTGTATAAAGACAGTACTCATAGATAGACTTCTGAAAACTTTAAATATAAAATAATTTTGAATCGGCTTAATAAAATGAAACAATCCACAAGAAGACTAAGAGTGAAATTTTACAGGAAACAAATCCTCTATTCGAAATGTCATAATAGATAAGTTGCTGGGAAGAACAATGATATCGGCCACCCACACGCCCCAAGACTCCCAGGGACTGAACCATCAACCAAGAGGCACACATGGTTCTAGCCAAAAATGTGGCAGAGGAAGGCCTTGTTAGGCATCAGAGGGAGGAATGGTCCTTGGTCAGGTAAAGGCTCAACAGAGGCCCGAACAAAGGGAAACTAGGGGAAGAGGGTGGGTGGGTGTGGAGGGGGGAGGTGGGAGTGTGTTGGGTGGAGAGGCATATACGCGGAGGCAGGGGGAAGGAGGAGGAGGGGTTGGGGGGTCTTAGGGGAGGGGGATATCAGGAAAGGTTTTACCATTGGCAATGTAAATGAAGACGATATTCAATAAAAAATAGATTAAAAATGTTGAGGTCAAAAATATTATTTTCCTGTTTAATATTTTAATCATGTTTTGCCATGGAAAGAATTATAAATTGACCAATGGTAGATAAGCAATTAGTAAGTAGAAAGAAATTTCACCAGAACCCATGCAAAAGGCCAGGTGAACCAAAAACTGACTTTTATCATCAGAGTTTGGGGGAAGGTCACTAACATAATGAATGTGATTTTGAAGATAAAACTTTAAATTCAAATATTTAGTACCTCTATTTAATGGTAATTAGAGGGAAGATAGTTGAGAGAGTTATAATATAAATATTGATTAATAGGAACATATGGATAGTATGTATCTGTGAGTGTGGTATGTATGTGTACGTGTGTAATGTGTGTGTGTTGTGTTATGTGTGTGTAGTGTGTATGTGTATAGCATGTGTGTGTGTGTGTGTGTGTGTGTGTGTGTGTGTGTGTCTGGAGTGTTATTGTGTGTTTCAGTTCTCCACTTCACGTTTTTATTTTTTTCACTGTGATAATCTTTCCCATATTATTATACTTTCCCCAAGAACTAACTCCTAAAGCAATAGATACTATTAATATCTAAGATAAAAATATGCCCAACTAACTTCTAATGCATATACTATATAACAGATATATGAGTATGATTTAGAAATGATTTGAATCTTTTCATTTGTATCATGGCACATATTTTATTTTGAATGAAGAAAGAATTTAATGCTAACATAGAACTATTTCCTATATGTTTTCCAACAAAGAAACAATTTTGAAGGCTTACAAAACATCACAAAATAAATGCTAAAATGATATGGGTACATATCAAATGCTGTTAGATGTTTGGTTTTTTTCTTTCTTTCTTTCTTTTTTTAGATTTATTTATGTATTGTATTTATGAGTACACTGTTGCTCTCTTCAGACACACCAGAAGAGGGCATCAGATCCCAGTACAGATGGTTGTAAGCCACCACGTAGTTGCTAGGAATTGAACTCAGAACCTCTGGAAGCGCAGTCAGTGCTCTTAACCACTGAGTCACATCTCCAGCCCCAGGTAGATAGATGTTTCTTAATAGTTAATACTGCATGTATCAAACAGTGAGGTTTATTTTTTCTGGTAAATTATTTCAATCTAACCTCAGTACTAAAAAATTTTACTCTAAGTTGTGTATTGTTTTCCTCTTTTCCAGAAACCTAAGAGGAATTTTTCATCTTATTTTGTATTCAATTTCTCTAACAAGTCAGACAGATTCACCCTATCTAATGATAAAGTAATGATACCCTGTTTCAATCCAACCTTATTAATAATATACCCAAGGAATTTGTTTTATAAATACATTTAAATATAAGGAACTATAACATGAAATATTAAGTTGAAATATGAAAAAAATCTTCAATCCTGTTATGATAGCCTTAACATTAGAGATAAAGATAAGTCAATAGAACAAGTAATATCTATCAGACATACAGTGGCTCACAAGTATTGTCCAAATTCAATGTCAATGTTTCCATCAGTTTATAAGGAACTAAGAGGGTACAATAGGAAAGCTGACTGATATTTTTCTCCATTAATTAAGATATGACTAGGATTTTAAACATGGAACAAAGGGGTAGACTATGGACAGCAAGCATTATTCCTAAATGTATTTTTGTGTACCCTCCCCCTTTAAAGTTCTGTGTTACATGGCTCTGATCATCTTTATATGGCCTTAGCTAGGCATGATTCCCAATGCACAAGATACTGTTTTATTGAATGCAATGTGTTTTAACATTTCGTATAATGGTTAGAATACAGTAATTAATGGTGGGGATTAAAAAAAAGTTATAATGATTATGCAGCCCAAAGGAAACTTGTAGAGTCCTGGAAGAATTCTGGGTCCATGCACATAGAAAGCATGTTTTGAGAGACAAATAATTTGGCTCCATAAGGAAGACTATGATCAAGATGGCAGACTGAAAGGGGATGTCCCAGCAGTCGGCATCTTAGTGAGCTGAGGTCATAGTGTTATAGAGAGGAAACAACCTGGTGCATTTACCAGCCTGATTCGGCTGCCTACTGTGTCTGACTCACAGAAATGGAGCACCTGATCCTGTCTGACTCCGCTCCAAAAGGCTGTGCATGGCTTTGTCCTGAGGTTGGTTTTGGACATTTAAAACACTGTGAGGGCTGGGAGTGGTTTCTCTGTGTAGATTTAGTCTTTTGATATCTGGATCTTTCTGCATCCACTCCAACTGTCTCCTGTCGGTGACTAGCCTGGCAGATCCCCCCTCCCCTTTTTTGAGTCCCTGAAGCTCAGTTAAGTTTTGTGACAAAACTGGAGACCTGCTGTTATATCATCTCAGAAAGCTGGGACCCTCTTCCATATATCCTTCTTCCTGCCACTTTGTCCCCAGAAAATCTGGTGCTCATACCTTCTAACAATCTTCCTAGCATAGGATTCCATTCCTATACTATGCCAATGAGAGCTGCTACCTCAAAACCTTCTCACCAAATACTTTCCTTATTCTAGATCAGAATACAGTTCTTCATTCATCTAGAACTAATGAGCAGGAAAGCTGAATAGCCTAACTTTCTGCCCTCTCTTTCATTGAAAACCTCGTGTGCCAGCTGCAAAAGCCATCTCCCGTGAGAGAAATTCAAAATTATTAAAGTTCAGAACCCGGATGAACAAGTAGCATGAGCATGTCTAGAGTCAAAAGTCAAGATAAGATCTTGAAACACGGATGGTTTCCTTAAATTAAAAGGAGTCAGAGGGGACAGTTTGGAAGGAAATGCATAATGACTTACCCAAGACTACAGGTATCTGAGCTGTTAATAGAGCATGTGAATCAGTCGAGATGTAAGAGTACATCAGGGGCTTCGATGAAGAAAGGTTGAATCTAAGAACAGGAGAAGGGTGGGATTCAGAGAGATAATCAACATATTCTCATGACACCTACACTGGTAACATCACAAAGGGAAGCTGCTAAACTGGATGGTAGAAAACCTCATAAATGATTAGGGAAAATTTGGAGAAGCGAGACTGAAGAGATGTAAGAAAAGATTTGAAGAGGAAAATATGAACTATTCAAATGTCAACAAGGTCAAATGTTAGGGCTGATGGAAACTTTTGGTGTTGTTCAGACAGAGGATAGAGTTAATCTTTGTGGGTATAGTTTCAAAAGAAATTAGTGGATGCCAAATTGAAAAAGATGAAGTACTGAGGGACAATCAGGTAGAATAAGGAGTTTGTACAACTTTTAAGAGCTTTTCATACAGAATAGGATTTATTTTAGTGAACAGAAGTTACCAAACCTGCATCTGAATCTCCAACAACCTCACACTGCTACTGTGCAGTACAGTATATTTTTGAAGAGATGCAGGGAACTATATAAGGCATGTCAGTATTCACTGGATAAGTCTTCTTGGAAGAAAGGGAGTGAAGATAATTATATAAACCTAGCCTTCTGATCTTTCTTGAGTCCCTTTCTCCCTGTTTCTGATGTTATGCTTTATATAATTCATACTGACATCAATCCTTGCCCTTACGGAAAATATGGCAAGACTTCAGACAAACAAGTCTTTCTTCACAATTGCAGTTTGGGAACTGTCTGTATAGAATACCTCTCCAGACTCCTGACACTGGTGCTATAAGTTTCCTGTGGGCTCCTCCATAAGATGCTATTTACGCTTTTGATAAAATTGCCAGTCTGGAGGCTTTGATCTAAGAAGCACAATAATTCTGCTCTGTGTACAAGATAATCCCCATCCCACCTAACGCTCCATTGCTGTAGGGCTATATATCCATAACAATCAATACAGTGTGAAGGATGGGAGGGATAACGCCATAACAGAACAGTAACAGAAAGCCCTGGTGAAATATGACTCTTGAGTTTAGGTTTTAGCTCTAACCCTTTCTAGCTGTGTAGCTATGAAGAGTTACTTATATTTCTACATCTTGGAACATGGATGGCTTCCTTAACTTAAAAAGGCACAGAAAGGGACAGACTAACTCTTAAGGTAGTCTGCATTTTAAAAAAATGATAGCTGAAATTGTTATCCTATCAAAACCAAAATTATGACTAAACCTTAATAGGTTATTTAACAAAATCACAACATCCTACTCAACATTGTATTAAGCAATGTAAAAGATTTTCAGTTGTATTAAAATAGTAACAAGAATTTCATTGATAAAGATCTGTGAATCTTAACATTCCTATGATTTTAAATGTTAGCATTTTATTAATTAGGGTTTTGTGTTGGCTATTAATAAACTGAAATTTATTAAACCTTAAAAATGAGATCTATGCATCAAAATACCACAATGAAACCCATTGCTTTGTATAGTAACTTAAATGGATTTAAAAGGAATAAAAACCACATTTACGCCGGGCGGTGGTGGTGCACGCCTGTAATCCCAGCACTCTGGGAGGCAGAGGCAGGCGGATTTCTGAGTTTGAGGCCAGCCTGGTCTACAGAGTGAGTTCCAGGACAGCCAGGGCTATACAGAGAAACCCTGACTCAAAAACAAAACAAAACAAAACAAAACAAAACAAAAAAACAAAAACAAAAACAAAACAAAAACAAAAACAAAAAAAAGAAAAAAAACACATTTACTTACTTAATTTTTATGACATCATAATGTCATTTAAGCCCTGCCAAAATATCTAGTACATAGTAAATAGGTTATCAAAAATGATAGCCATTTATTCAAACAATAGCATAGATTCATGCATTAGGACAAGCCATATATAAGCAACAATTTGAGTGCCACGTAACTGAAACAAAATTGCTGTAACATAGAGTAACTTTCTTTTGTATTGCTATGAACCCCAAAACACAAAAGTCACACCCCTGTTTGCTAACAGTATCCCAGGTGATTAAAATATTGACTTGAATGCTACTATGCATGTCGTTTGAATTTCTGATATTTGACATTCCCCACTAAAAATTTCATGTGTTCAGATTTATATCTATCCATCTGTCTTAAATCTCCCAACTGTGACTTGCTCCATTTACTTGACATATACACCCTCCAGTTGTTGATATGAACTGAGATTCTTCCGGGCAAAGATGCTCATGGACTTCATCCCGGGTAACTTGTTTCCTTACACCAGTGACTTGTGGTCCTTGCGCCAAGTCGAGCCTCAGGCCTTGTTCTTCCACCCCTGCTCTTGTCACATATTACACATGTGTCACATATTACCCCATGACTACAGTCACAATCTGACTTTGGTGTGCTACTTAGGATCACTTATTTTCTTCTTGACCCTGCTCATGGTAATCCCCAGATGCCTTTTCATTATCTGGAGACCTCAGAATGCTAGATTTCCCTTCATTCTGAGATAGTCTGCATTAGATGATGTTATTCTTGGCAACCATCCCAGAGTGTGCAAACTCATTCTTAATCCCAGTCTGTTAATATGTATGTGTGTGTATATATATATATATGTATGTATGTATGTATATATATATATATATATATAATATGTATGTATATATGTGTGTGTATGTGTTTGTGTATGTGCATGTGTATATGATGTATATGTATATATGTGTATGTGTATATGTATATGTATATATATGTGTGTATGTATAAAACCTTCCCCCATGCCAAGCATAATGCATACTCATGGCCTGGAAGTCACCAACAGCTCTATTTGGCTATCTCTTTTGTTATGGTTTTGGCAATATAACAACACTCAACTGAGTAACAGAGTCCATACAGAACAGAGAACTTGGAAATAATGAGAAGTACATGTGGCCTATGAACACAAACCCTTTGCATATTTTTCATTGAATTGCCTAATGATTATACAGTATTATTCAACAATCTTGATTAAATGCTAGAATATGTTATTGTTTATTCCACTAATTTTCTAGAAAAAAATTAACAAATTGCCCATAAGCTGGCTTTCATAGAAAATAAAAGACTGTGTTTCACAGTTCTGGAATTCAAAAGTCTAAAATCAAGGTATCCAGGGTGTTATTTTCCCATGACTCCCTCTGATATATCCTGTTAATGATTATTGCTCTGACCTTTTACTGTGTTTGCATGACATCTTCTTGATGCACGTCTAACTCTATCTTAGTGCAGTATATAATAATTTTAATTTAATTATATTTGTCAGGACCCCTTTTCTAAATAAAGTTCCATGCTAAAGTTTCAAGTGAACATTAATTTGCATATTAGTCATAATATTAGTTGCCTTTCTGGGACACATGAGACATAATTAGAACGTAATAGCTCACAATTACTAGTATTTATGGTTTAAAAAATTGGCCAGTTAGCACTGAGTAATGTCAAGAGGGCAGAGTATGTAATAAAGGCTCAAAGCAATTTACTATGTCAATGACTGTTTTCCTTACATCATCTTCTGCCCAACACTACCCAATTTAACAGCAGGGCTCAAGTCAATTAAGTTCAGTCCTGAAATCAATTAGTTTACTCCAGCTTTTATAAACCACATCAGTCTCTCTGAAATATAAGCAGAGAATTAGCAGATCTTTCTTGTGCCTGGAGTCAAATTTTGGGCCAAACTGTTCTTTGCACTAATAATAGGTTGCCCCGTATTTCATTAGTAAAGGGAGGATCCAAGACTGCTTCAAATTAAGCTGTGGGTTTTTTGTTTGTTTTAATTACACGTTATGCTCTGTTCAGTCTTAGTGGAGCCAATGACTGCTGCTTCTCTGCTCCTTTCAAAAAAATGGGAGTGCAAAAATTTGTATTGTAATATTTTTTGTACCCATAGGGAATCCCCAGAAGAAAACTACCTTTTCCCTAGAGACTGCTGTGACTACTAGGAAATCAGAAGGTAAAGACTTGAAGCTTCCTCCAGAAAGGGCTCACTCTTTATCTCCTTGGCCTGACTGTCAAACTCCTTCTCAAGTCATTTTCTAATTTGTTACTCAGTTCTTTGAAACAAGTCATTGTTTTTTTTTATTTAAACTTTGAAAAATAATATTGGCATCTTATTAGAACTCAAAGTCCTTTCAAATGCAGTTACATAGATGAACCCAGAGGATGAAGGAAGGAGGGAAGGACAGATACTGCATCATTGCTCATGGAAACATGAGATGGGGATTGCGAGGAGCTGTCATGAGGGATGGTAGAAATGGGTGGGTGTTGTTCAGTGAGTCCACATTTTAAGTGATGTAAAATAGATGAGTCCTACAGGCTTGATGTGCAGCAGTGTGCTTAGTTCTGAGAACTATGATGCTGAAACATATACCAAGACAGATGTTATGCTAAGAGTTTTCATCACAGCACAGAATGTATCCTCACAATGCGTTCTGTGAAATGATGGAGTATTCATGACTACAGCAACAGTTGTTGTTGCTAGTCCTCAATTATGCTGGCTTTAAAATTATATTATTTCAGCCGGGCGTGGTGGCGCAGGCCTGTAGTCCCAGCACTTGGGAGGCAGAGGCAGGTGGATTTCTGAGTTTGAGGCCAGCCTTGTCTACAGAGTGAGTTCCAGGACAGCCAGGGCTACACAGAGAAACCCTGTCTCAAAAAAAAAAACAAAACAAAAAAACAAAACAAAACAAAACAAAACAAAAAACAAAAAAAATTATATTATTTCACATTCGTGACTTCCTTAGGAGTAAGCATTATTGCTGTTGTCACGTATCAAGCAATGGGATGGAAAGGAGAGTGACTAAGTGGCTTTTACCCAATCATACAACTGGTGAATCCCGAGCCCCGTGAAAAGACAAGCAGTACAGAATATGGCAATAGCTGAAAGAAAGAAAGACAACTATAAAACAAAAAAACTCTTTCATAGCTCGTTCCAAGTTTGTGAAATTTTATCCCCAATAGCTGAGCTGAATGACTGACAGCAATAACTACAGTTCCAGGGTATTTGACACCCTGTGGACACTCACATGCACATACTCACAAACAGATACGCACACATACAAAAATATAATAAATCTTTTAAAATATTAAATGTGGACAAGTTGATTATATTTGCAGAAAGTACTCAAAGGACTCAAAGATGAGCCACCCAAGACAAGTGTTCAGTTTGGAAAATGAGGGTAACAGGTGGAAAGATTTCAGCCCTTCAATTTATACCCTTTTGTTTTGGATCTATCAATGTAGAGATACTCAAGAATAAACAGTATAACGTAATTCTTGTTGTTTCCTCGCTTTAATAAAGTACATTTGCCCTACATTACATGATTGAAAGACTTTGTGACATAAAGTCACAATAGGCATACACATCTTTTGCTACACTACTCTTGTTAATCTTAACAGACTGTCTTTATGTCCTATACTTCTTTAAACAACAAAAGAGAAAGTATGTAAATTAATTAACATGAAACATTAGGTTTTAGAAAACTCAGTTGAATTTAATAATAACTAAACAACAACTTACACACCAAAACTAGTCTTTGTCATCCTACAGATGGATTTTGCCTTTGTTTACTTACCTCCTGGATTATTCTGTGATGTGATGTCCATAATTAGATTGAGGGACAGCATGTGACGGTGTCATTGAACACTCTTGTATTTTCTAAGCAACGTTCAGAAAAACTCATCTAATACATTGCACCACTAGTTTTCTCTAAAGACAAACAACAAAACCGTTTCTCTATTCTCAAGCTTGGGGATTGTGTTATTCCTACAGGCAAGTGCTTTTCTTTTATTGTAGGACACATTGGGAAAACCAGTTAACCATGATTATGCCTGCCTAGTTATTATAGGCATATAGACAATACACCAGAACACTGACCTTGCACCTGCAATGAGTACTTCACCTATGATCTATGATTAGTTTCATCTTTTTCTTACCTATTCTCCTGGTTGTATTTTTTTTCAAAAATATCATTTTTCCTATACTTATTAATCTTAACAATGACCTTAAATCTTCTTAAACAACAAAAAGAAAATATTTAAATTAATTAACTTGAATATTAGGTTTTTGAAAACTCAGTTGAATAAGACCTACTAATGATTATAGTACACATTTTCTAAGATGGCCATTAAATAAGGGTGTTAAATTGGTACTGTTCTAATACACTTATAATTTCCTCAGAATATGGGCATCTATAAAGAATAAGATAAGGATAAATTATAAATCATTGAAATTAATACATTATTAAAACCATTTTTCCCAAGGCCATTTAGATGTGATCTTCTCAGATTATGGGCATCTATAAAGAAAAAGATAAGGATAAATTATAAATCATTGGAATTAATACATTATTAAGACCATTTTCCCAAGGTCATTTAGATATGATACAGAGAAAATAGGCTTAATATGTTCCCCTCAGGAATTCAGAGATATGAATATAACATAGTATATCACCATCTAGCAATTAGTGTCCCCAAAAGATCCATTCTGTATTTTATCTCCCTAAGACATAAAAGTCTCATCAACTTGATTGGCCAAGTGGGAGCTGAAGAGGATGACTCCAGTGGACATGAAAAGTAGGCAGGGGAAAGCCCACGAGGACTATCATACACAGAGACTGCAGGCACCAGGAGAGCTGGGAGCACAAGAGCTGGCCTTCCTGTAGAAGAGAATATCAGTTTGTCCTCTATCAAACTGTCAGCATTGAAAACTTACATTATACAGCCTGAGGTTATTTTTAGGAATATATATGTTTATACATGTATACAAATGTATATGTATGATGTATATGTATGTATATGTATACAAATTCTATAACAATTAGTTTTAACCAAGTTCATGAAATTGAAAAAAGATGAGGAGACATATATGGGAGGATTTATAAGAAAGGACAGGAAAGAGTGCTCTAATTACATTACAATACTTAAAAGAGAGGGGAACATTAAAGGGACATTCAGATTATGTTGAAGGTAGGCACAGGAAAAACTTTTTTTTAAGAGATCATTTTTAAAATTCAGCCTTAATTTTTAAAATTTTTTTATTTATTGAAAAGGGAAGTAAAGGGAAGTAAAAACACTTTATGATAAAATTAAAGATTTACATGGAAAACATTTCAGATAAACACATTAAAATTGACAGTTTTCATGGAAAATTAAGTAATAAAATGGTAGACATGTAAAACATTGCTAAATTACTTGAAATATGGGATAGAAACATTTTATGATAGAACTGAAGATTTACGTGGGAAATACTTCTAAACAAATTGTGGAAAAATGTAGAAAAACATGTTAGAATTGAAGATTATAATGGAAATTTTTATAGAAATATAATAATGATAGGCATAAAACTATTCTTAAGTTGATTAAAAGTGGAATTATAAACATTTTCTGATAAACTTGAAGATTTACATGGAAAATATTTCTGATTAAATTGTAGAAATATATAGAAAAACATATTAAAATTAAAGATTATCATGGAATTGCATAGATAAAATGATAGGCATAAAGATAATTCTAAGTTGATTGAAGGTAGAATTATAAACATTTTCAGATAACACTGAAGATTTACGTGGAAAATACTTCTGACAAAATTCAAGAAATAAACAGACAAACATGTTAAAATTGACTATTTCATGGAAATTTTTACATAAAAAATGGTAGATATAAAAACTAAATTAATTGAAGGTGAAATTAGAAACATTTGTGATAAAATCAAAGATTTACATTGAAAACATTTCTGATAAAATAGAGGAAGTATATTAAAAGACATATTAAAATTGAAGATTATCATGAAAAATAATGCAGATAAAAGGGTAGACATAAAAAATTACTAAATTAATTAAAAGGGGAATTACAAACGTTTTCTGATAAAATTTAAGATTTGCATGAGAAATATTTAGTTAGTCTATTTCTTTTTGTTGGGGAGTTGAGTCCATTGTTATTGAGATATTAAGGAATAGTGATTGTTGCTTCCTGTTATTTTTGATGTTATTTTTATGTTTGTGTGGGTATCTTCTTTTGGGTTTGTTGGAAGAAGATTACTTTCTTGCTTTTTCTAGGGTGTAGTTTCCCTCCTTGTGTTGGCATTTTCCATCAATTATCCTTTGTAGGGCTGGATTTGTATAAATTTGGTTTTATCATGTAATATCTTGGTTTCTCCATCTATGATGATTGAGAGTTTTGCTGGGTATAGTAGTCTGGGCTGGCATTTGTGTTCTCTTAGGGTCTGTATGAGATCTGCCCAGGATCTTCAAGCTTTCATCATCTCTGGTGAGAAGTCTGGTGTGATTCTGATAGGTCTGCCTTAATAAGTTACTTGTCCTTTTTCCCTTACTGCTTTTAATATTCTTTCTTTAGTGAATTTGATGTTTTGATTATTATGTGCTGGGAGGACTTTCTGTTCTGGTCCAGTCTGTTTGGAGTTCTGAAGGCTTCTTGTATGTTCATGGGCATTTCTTTCTCTAGTTTAGGGAAATTTTCTTCTACAATTTTGTTGAAGATATTTAATGGGCCTTTAAGATGTAAGAACCCAGATGTCCCTCAACAGAGGAATGAATACAGAAAATATTGTATATATACACAATGGAGTACTATTCAGTCATTAGAAACAATGAATTCATGAAATTCTTAGACAAATGGATGGAACTGGAGAATATAATCCTGAGTGAGGTAACCCAGTCTCAAAAGAACACTCATGGTATACACTCACTGATAAGTGGATATTAGCCTAGAAGCTTGGAATACCCAAGACACAATTCACATATCAAATGATGCCCAAGAAGGACAGAAGAAGTGGCCCCTGGTCATGGAAAGGTTCAGTACAGCAGTGTATGGGAATACCAGAACAGGGAAGTGGGAATGGGGTGGATTGGGGAACAGGGGGAGGGAAGAGGGCTTATGGGACTTTCGAGAAGGGGGAATCTAGGAAAGGAAAAAACCACTTGAAATGTAAATAAAGAATATATCGAATAAAAAATACACAAAAAAAGGAACAAAGAAAAGAAAAGAAAAGGTTAGCCTTGATCGAAAAATCAAGGTAAAGATGAGAAAGAAAAAAAAGATGTAAATCCTCGCTCTCATCTATACCTACAATCCTTAGGTTTGGTCTTCTCATTGTGTCCTGCAGTTCCTAGATGTTTTGAGTTGCCAGCTTTATGCATTTTGCATTTTCTTTGACTGTTGAGTCATTGTTTTCTATGGCATCTTCAGCATCTGAGATTCTTTCTTCTATCTCTTGTATTCTGTTATTGATGCTTGCATCTATGACTCCTGAATTCTTTCCAAGGTTTTCTATCTCCAGAGATGTCTTACTTTGTGATTTCTTTATTGTTTCCACTTTTAGATCCTGGATGGTTTTGTTCAGTTCCTTCACTTGATCGTTTGTGTTTTCCTGTAATTCTTTAAGGGATTTTTGTGTTTCTTCTTTAAGGGCTTCTGCCTGTTGACCCATGATCTTCTCTATTTCTTTTTGTTTCTTTTTTTTAATTTTTTATTCTATATTCTTTGTTTACATTCCAAAGGCTTGCCCCTTTCCCAGTTCCCCCCCACCATACGTCCCATAAGTCCTCTCCCCTCCAACTATTCCCCAATCACCCCACCACCCCCACCATTTCTCTGTTCTGGTACTCTCCTACAAAACTGGATCCAATCTTTTCAGGCCCAGGGTCCTCTCCTTTCTTCTTCTTGGGAATCCTTTGACTTGCTAATTATGCCTTGAGTATTTAGGGCTTCTGGGCTAATTAATATCCACTTATCAGTGATTGCATTTCATGTGTATTCTTTTGTGATTGGGTTAACTTGCTTAGGATGATATTTTCCAGATCTAACCATTTGCCTACAAATTGCATGAATTCATTATTTTTAATTGCTGAGTAGTATTCCATTGTAAATATATATATATATATATATATATATATATCACATTTTCTGTATCCATTCCTCCTTTGAGGGATATCTGGGCTCCTTCCAACTTCTGGCTATTATAAACAAGGCTGCTATGAACATAGGAAGACCCTGGAGGACATGGGCACAGGGGAAAGTTACTGAACAGAACACCAATAGCTTATGCTCTAAGATCAAGAATTGACAAATGGGATCTCATAAAATTACAAAGTTTCTGTAAGGCAAAGGACACTGTCAGAAGGACAAAATGGCAACCAACAAAGTGGGAAAAGATCTTCACCAACCCCACATCCGACAGAAGGCTAATATCCAATATATACAAAGAACTCAAGAAGTTAGACCCCAAAGAACCAAATAACCCTATCAAAAAATAGGGTACAGAGCTAAACAAAGAAGTTTCACCAGAAGAAATTCAGATGGCCAAGAAACACTCTAAGAGATGTTCAACATCATTAGTCATCAGGGAAATGCAAATCAAAACAACCCTGAGATTCCACCTCACACCAGTCTGAATGGCTAAGATTAAAAACTCAAGAAACAACAGGTGCTGGCGAGGATGTGGAGAAAGAGGAACACTCCTTCACTGTTGGTGGGATTGCAAGATGGTACAACCACTCTGGAAATCAGTATGGCGGTTCCTCAGAAAATTGGGCATGACACTTCCAGAGGACCCTGGCATACCACTCCTGGGCATATACCCAGAGGATTCCCAGGCATACAATAAAGACATGCTCCAAAGACACATTCTCCACTATTTTCTTTTTCTTTTTTTCTATATTCTTTGTTTACATTCCAAATGCTTTCCCCTTTCCCAGTCCCCCTTCACCATATGTCCCATAAGTCCTCTTCTCTCTACCCAATCCCCAAATCACCCACACCCCCCACCACCATTTCTTTGTTCTAATACTCCCCTACCATACTGGATCAAGTCTTTTCAGGATCAGGGTCCTCTCCTTCTTTTTTCTTGGGAATCATATGATTTGCTAATTGTGACTTGAGTATTCAGAGCCTCTGGGCTAATTAATATCCACTTATCAGTGATTGCACTGGGTATATTCCTTTGTGATTGGGTTACCTCGCTTAGGATCATATTTTCCAGTTCCAATCATTTGCCTACAAATTTCATGAATTCATTGTTTTTAATTGCTGAGTAGTATTCCATTGTATAAATATACCACATTTTCTGTATCCATTCCTCCATTGAAGGACATCTGGGTTCTTTCCAGCTTCTGGCTATTATAAATAAGGCTGCTATGAACATAGTGGAGCATGTGTCTTTGTTGCATGTGGGGAAATCCTCTGGGTAGATGCCCAGGAGTTGTATGACAGGGTCTTCTTGAAGTGTCATGCCCAATTAAGGGAGTTATTTAAGTCTTTCTTGAAGCCCTCTATCAGCATCATGAGATACAATTTTAAATCCAACTCTTGCTTTTCTGGTGTGTTGGGGAATCCGGGACTTGCTGTGGTGGGAGAACTGGGTTCTGATGTTGCCATGTGGCCTTGGTTTCTGTTGGTAGGGTTCTTGTGCTTACCTTTTGCCATCTGCTGCTAGTTGGTATTGTTGTCTCTGGCTGGAGTTTCTTCCTCCTGTGGGCCTGTAAGCCTGTGTCCTTACTCCTCTGAGCTCAAAAGTGAAAGCACTCCTGGGAGATCTCTCTCTCCTGGTGGGCTATGCACAGAAGAGTGTGGAGTTTCCTGGTTCCCTGGTGCAAATGGTGGCAGGTGGAAAAACTCCAGTGCCAGTTGCTCCACTGATCTTAGGCCCTGTGTGCTCCTAGCTGGATCCCCTCCAGAAAGAAGGTGGAAATCTTGCCTCTGTGCTCAAAAGTGAAAGCCAGAAAAAACTTTTCAAATGAATTAGCAAATCAAAAGATTTCCAAGAGGAAGGAAGGAGAGGACTCTGGTCCTGAAAAGACTGGATCCAGTTTTGTAGGAGAGTATCAGAACAGAGAAAAGGGGGGCGGTGATTGGGGAATGGGCAGAGGGAAGAGGACTTATGGGACATATGGTGAGGGGGGAACTGGGAAAGGGGAAAGCCTTTGGAATGTAAACAAAGAATATAGAAAATAAAAAAATATTTAAAAAAGAGATTAGGAGGCTACACAAATATAAAATAGCAGCTCTCAGCCGGGCGGTGGTGGCGCACGCTTGTAATCCCAGCACTTGGGAGGCAGAGGCAGGCAGATTTCTGAGTTCGAGGCCAGCCTGGACTACAGAGTGAGTTCCAGGACAGCCAGGGCTACACAGAGAGAAACCCTGTCTCAACAAAAAAACAGACAACAAAAAAATAAAATAAAATAAAATAGCAGCTCCCTTTCCAACACAGATGTTGACAACCTGAACTTTTATTTTAAATGGACAAGCATAGGAACTGCAGAACTGAGAGTCAGATAGCACTGAAAAGAATATGCAATTCTAAGCAACTATTTCAATCCATTGCACACAAGATTGTTAATGCATTCAATTGATTTCTATTGCTCTCCAACAAAATTACTATTCTATTTTACTAACCACTAAGACAAAAAAAAAAAAAAAGAGTGAGAGGAAGAAGCAGTTGTCAGGAGCTACAAGGCTTTGAATAAGTTCTGTACCACTCTAGCAAATATTTTCTTTGTATTTTCATATTAAATTATTCAGACTCCAATTCCCTAGGAGACAACAATAATTTCTGTAATGTGAACAATAAATACGTATGTTGTATGTTATGTATGTACTATGTAATAAAGTTGTAGCCTTATTATGTTTTAATACTCTAAGTAAGTACATCTAAATTTCAAATATCCTAAAATAATTTCAGTACTTGCTTTATTACAAATTTAGTTTTCTGCACTAAACCCTGGCAGGAAGAGATGAGATGATGTCATTTCTCATCAGTAATCCATCTCCTTCCTATACAAGGTAAAAATGGAGTAACTTTTTCTAATTCCATCTTGAATTGTAGTTTATATAGTTCCATGTTATTGTCATGACATGCCACAAATATAGACAAATATACCTCTGAATTAACTGCTTTCCAGCTGCCAGGATCATAATAATTGAGACACACAAGCTGTTGATACCATATTGCCAATCATTCTGGCTGTTATGTTAAGATAACTAATCATACCAGTCTTATCAGACCAAACATCTTGTGCTCATTATTACCGTGTTAGAAGGGTGGGGAAAGGAAGTAATTTTGTTAGTCTTAGAGAATTGGAAAATATATGTATTATAAATTGAAAGATAGGAGGAAATCTTTATATTACATCGTCATCCCCCCCAAGTGATGATTAAACAGTGGAGTTGTGCAGATGAATTCTGCTACACGTATATATGACAAACAAAACTATATCTCCTTTCAAGTAACTCTAATGTGATTTCTATATCAAGCAAATTATCCTGAGATTAACACTTTAAACCTCCATGTAAAATTACTTATTTAAATAATTTAATACAAATATTGATTTAAATAATTAGGTGATATGTTTTCACAACTGTGTTTGATGCCCACATTCTCCTTAACTTTAGGAAAGTATGTGATATCTTTTAAATTTTTATACAGTTTTTAATTTTTAAAAAGAACTTTATTCTGTGCAATACATTTGTACAATATGTATTGATCGTATATATCCATCAGTACCACCATCCAACTCTGCCTAGTGTCCCAAATCCCATCTTTTCCCCAAATGGCATATCTCCTTTTTAATAACTCCCTGATTCCCATCAGAACTGCCTGTGTGCACAGAACTATGTGTTCTCCTACTCGGCATGAGTAGGTATCCAATACCCCAAAGGAGACAGATTTTTGTTCCCTCAGAATCCTGGTTTTATGTGGAAGTCCTTGATCCACTTAGACGAGCTTAGTACAAGGAGATAAAAATGTATTGATTTGGATTCTTCTGCATGCAGACCTCCAGTTGGACCATCACCATTTGTTGAAAAGGCTATCTTTTTTCTAGTGGAAGGTTTTAGCTCATTTGTCAAAGATCAAGTGTCCATAGGTGTGTGAGTTCATTTCCAGGTCTTCAATTCTATTCCATTGATCTACCTGCCTGTCACTGTACCAGTACCATGCAGTTTTTAACACTTCTGCTCTGTAGTATTGCTTGAGGTCGGGTATACTGATTCCCCCAGAAGTTCTTTTACTGTTGATATTTTTAGCTAGCCTGGGATTTTTGTTATTCCAGATGAATTTGAGAATTGCTCTTTCTAACTCTATGAAGATTTGAGTTGGGATTTTGATGGGGATTGCATTGAATCTGTATATTGCTTTTGGCAAAATGGTCATTTTTGCTGTATTAATCCTGCCAATCCTAGAGCATGGAAGATTTTTCCATCTTCTGAGGTCTTCTTGGATTTCTTTCTTCAAAGACTTGAAGTTCCTGTCATACAGATCTCTCACTTGTTTGGTTAGAGTCACAACAAGATACTTCATATTGTTTGTGGCTATTGTGAAGGTTGCCATTTCCCTAATTTCTTTTCAGCCTGTTTATCCTTTGAGCATAGGAAGACTACTGATTTGCTTGAGTTAATTTTATGTCCAGATAAGCAGTTATCTGAGATACTGAAAGTTTACTATTATAAGTTAAAAAAGAGTAGTTCATATAAAATAGTATAAGGATTTCAAAATAAGATAAACTACTTTCCCAAAACATGTTTTGAGCTATACACTGGACACACACAAAAAAATAAAGTGTTCTGGGTAGCAAGACAACTAATAGTATTTATATGTTATAACCTCATACTTCTAAATTTTCATAATCTACAGTTAGGTTTTCCATCTTTAGAAAATTTCTTCCATTATTTATTTGTTTAGATATCATTGATTTTCAAGGGCTACTGGACTGATGTGGTTTAGTTATATTATTTAAGTAAATAACTTATATCGGGGACCTGACAAAAAAAATAAGGTTATTATTACATAGTTTCTACACAGTCTTAAATTCATGTTTTTCTTCACCAGTGTCTGGTTTTCATAATATGAAGAAAGATCTATTGTCTCAATATGTTGACATTTATCTTTTTTAATTTAATTTTATTTTTTTTGCTTATTCACTTTAGACATTTCTTTTAACCACTAGAAGCATATTTACTTTTATTGATGTTTCAAATTTCAAATAGAGCTACTTGAATGTAACTAGAATTGTATTACTTTTATTGTTTTCTTCATAATTTAAAGCACAGATATTTGAATATCAAGAAATAAAATTGAAAATAATATAAGAAATTTTAAAATGTATTTCTAAGTTTGCAACATGTTCTCACTTTATTTAAGTAGTATTTAATAACATATTAGTGCTCAGTTAGTACTCATTCCATAAATATGCTACTTAACTCTTGGTTTTTATCTGTATAAAGAATTCATGACTTCCAGAAACTTCCAGTAACTTCCAGTACCATGAACAATATTATAGAAGGGCGAAGGTTCTAGGTAGGCACCATCTTAGTTTCTCCACAGTCAATGAGTTGTCTATGTGTTGTCTTCAGCCATGGGGTCTTAATATCAGTTTGTGGATAGCAACTAATAACAGAAGGAAGATAAACACCAATCCAGAAACAATCCTTTCCAACTGTAATGGTAACCTACTCAAAAGATATGCTGTTGTCTGAGGGGCACCAAGCTTCTGGGGGTGGGGGGTAACCAACCAAGATCTGATTTAATTTAAGCCTTGTTCCATGTGATGTAACACCCAACACTTCTTGGGTGGGCAAAAGCTGAGAGTAGATGAGCTAGAAGACCTAGAAAAACATGAAGTACTAGTGTTTTGCTGAAGGAATGTAGCATTCTGCTATATTCATAGATCAGTGCCTCACTCAGCCATCATCAGTGGAACTTCCTCCTGCAGCAAATAGAAACAAGGAGAAATACCCACAGCCAGACCACATGCAGGGAGTAAGAGATCTTTATGCAGTCAGCCTTAGATGGGATGTCTCCATCAATTCCCTTCCAGAGGTTAGGAAACTCGATGGATGGAAAAGGAGGTAGAAAAGGAGACGAAGCAGAGGGG
>OZ030020.1:33919854-34149854 GCA_964023405.1 Apodemus agrarius
CCTGGGGTACTGATTGGTTCACATTGTTGATCCTCCTATGGGGCTGCAAACCCCTTCAGCTCCTTGGGTCCTTTCTCTAGCTCCTCCAATGGTTGGCTGAGAACATCCCCCTCTGTATTTATGAGGCACTGGCAGAGCATCTCAGGAGACAGCTATATCAGGCTTCTGACAGCAAGCACTTCTTGGCATCAGCAATAGTGTCTGGATCTGTTGACTGTATACGGGAGGGGCAATCTCTGGATGGTCTTTCCTTCAGTCTCTGCTCCACACGTTTTCTCTGTATCTCCTCCCACAGGTGAAACTATCACTATTTGAAGATGATATGATAAAACACTTTGGTGTTTTTACTTCTTAACATCACACAAATAATCAAGTAGGAAATACTTGCTATAATATAGGTAGTGAAGATCATTCTGGTGAAGCTGCAGATAAAAGAGAGGAACAAAATAAATGATTAGTCAATAAATTAATCAATTGATTAATTGATTTTTCATAGCAAAGAGAAACATAGTCAAAACATATTTCAATATATGAGCATACATTTTGGTATTGTTATATGCCTTCCAGCATATATTAATGAGCTTTTGGCTCCATTTTGTATGAAGCTTACATTGCTTTTTAAAAATATATTCTTTAATAGAATTCAATATTTTGTTTAATCCAAGTTAACTAATCAACTAGTCAATAAATGATTAGTCAATCACTGTTCGAAAGAGGGAAACAGCTGGATTAAGTTTGTTCATTTCCCTGTGCTTGTGTGAGCTAGAATCCATAAGTGATGAAACTGGGCATTCAGTTTGGTGAATTCTAAGTAAAGCTTTGAAAAACAGCTTCATTCCAACTTAATAATAGTGAAACTCAAGAAAAGTGAGTTAGGATGGGAAATAAAACTGCTATGAAAGATGAGAAAAAAACCAAACCCATGCATTATTAAATTACTTCCTATCTCTTCTACTAGCTTTACATCCTGTCTTAGTTAGGGTTTCACTGCTGTGAACAGACACCATGACCAATGCAAGTTTTATAAAAGACAACATTTAATTGGGGCTGGCTTACAGGTTCAGTGGTTTAGTCTATTGACATCAAGGCAGAAACATGGCAGCATCCAGGCAGGCATGGTACAGGAGGAGCTGAGAGTTCTACATCTTCATCTGAAGGCTGCTAGTAGAAAACTGACTTCCAGGCAACTAGGGTGAAGGTCTTAAGCCCACACCCACAGTGACACACCTACTCCAACAAGGCCACACCTCCTAAGAGGTTCACTTCCTGGGCCAATCATATACAAACCATCACACACCCTGTGATGTCACTGTCACATTAACCCAATTTTGTTTTACCTTAGAAACACACACACACATACATACACCTTGCTTTTAAAAAATATATTCTTTAATAGAATTAAGTATTCTATGTTTAATCTAAGTTGATTATAAAGATAAATAATGAATGACAAGAACTATGTTTAAGCACATAAATATTAATTTTATAATACCTAAAGGCTATATTTGAGCCAGCAGAGCCTCAAATATAATTGCATTCACTAGCTCATGTGTCTAACGATGAATATGCAAAGTGCCAACATCAAGTGCAGTGGCCATTCCCACAGAAACAGGGATGCCTGCAGAATTTCTTCAGTATTCTAGATGATTGTTTTATGCTTGGACTACAATAGTGTTAATACAGACTCACTTATTTCCTTATCAGTTTTATCAAATATGTAAAGTATATGGGTTTAATGTATTGCAGGTGAAATAACTCAATTATAGTAGCATGCATTGATAGATTATATATATGCATTATATTTGAGATCCAAGGGGTGAAAAGCATTGTTTCCAAGTTATTAACAGTATCTTCCAATTTTAATCTCTGGTGGTGAAAGGTAATTTGATGTCCAAAGCCTTCATCACCCAATCAAAAGTGTTTCTTACGAGCGTTGGTGCATTAAGGTTGTGGGATAGTGTAATCACTCAACAGGAAAGCTAGAAGTGACACAACTTCAACGTGTGATTTTATAAGGGTCATTCATTCCATAAATCACAAAGAGCAGTTTACCTGAAGGACTTGTGCATAGCTCACATCTCCAAGGCACTTAACTTCATGACTATCTGGCCATCTTTATTGCTGCGTTGTAGCCATACATCTTATAAACCCAGATGATGCTTGGAAAAACCACAAAACACTCTACAGAGTTAGTATTGGTGGTTATTTTTAAATT
Organism: Apodemus agrarius; assembly: GCA_964023405.1. Classification (NCBI taxonomy): domain Eukaryota; kingdom Metazoa; phylum Chordata; class Mammalia; order Rodentia; family Muridae; genus Apodemus; species Apodemus agrarius. Next base: position 33,922,070 of record OZ030020.1, read on the forward strand.
TATGTACTTTGGGTTAATATTCCCAACATCTGGGTGCCTCCTCAAGGTTAGAATAGAAATCCCTGATACATCTACACCTGTGATAGATGAGTCACAGGTTCCTATGCTCGTTGTTTCTAAAGTTGACATCACACTTGCTCTCAGCCTAGTGCTGGGACACTGTGTGCAATCCTTTCTTCTGACACTCTTACCTGATCCAGAAAGCATGTGTTGGGAGGACCAGCCACATGTATGGTTCTTTCTGTGGAATTTTCCATTTTAGATTTTGATCATGATCATATTTACATTATACAGTTTATCAGAAAAACTTGACATTAGCCAGATATTTTAAGAGTGATAAAAAAACAAAAGCCCCTTCTAATACCAGTTTTGCTTAATTTTCTGTTACAGCTGAACGGAGGCTTACAGCTGGAAAGAAAATTGCCACCATGCATTTAAAGCATTCAATGCACTTGCCATCATCAGATTTGGGATCTTTCTATAAAACTGGCTACTCAGGATTTAAATTAAAAAAAAAAAACTTTGATGGTTTGTTTATATGTTTGTTTTTTGTTGTTGTTGTTGTTGAAAATAGATTCTTCTCTCATACAATGCATCCTGATCACAGTTCCCCTGGCCTCATTCCTCCCAGCTACCCCATTTTCCCATCTTCCCAGTAATACCAGTAATTTAATCTCCACCTTCCAGGGGACTCTTATTTTCTCTTATAGAAAAATATAAGCAATTATGAAAATTGTTATAATTCACAGTGTCAAAAGGTCTTTGTGTTACTTTGTGTTTTTCATTTGTTTATTTATTTGTTCACTTTACGTCTGAATCAGAGCCCGGCTCCTTCCTCTCCTGCCAATTTCACCCTTACAAATCCCAAGCAAGGTGAAGCTGCCCTTGCGTATCATGCTATCCTGGGAAATTCAGTCTTAGCAGGACTAAAGGCATCCTACCACGTGCCAAGGACAACCAGGCAGGCCAGTTAGGGTTAGGGGACCCAATGGCAGACAACAGAGTAAGAGGCAGCCCACGCTCCAATGGTTAGGGTACCTCCACGAAGACCAAGCTACACATCGGCTAAACATTGGTATAGAGTGTAAGTACAGCCCCTTTGATTAGTGGATCAGTCTCTGGGAGTCCCCAACAGCCCCAGTTAGTTGACTCTGTAGGTGTCCTTCTGGTGTCCTTGGCCATGCCTGCTCACCCAGTCCTACCTCCCACTCTTGCACAAGATTCCCCAAGTTCCACCTTATGTTTGGCTGTGGGTCTCGGCATCTATTTCTATAAGATGCTGGATGAAGCCTCAGTTATGCTCGGCGCCTGTCTGCAAGCATAGCAGAACATCATCGACAGTGTCAAGGCTTGGCTTTCTTCCATGGGATGGGTCTCAGGCTAGGCCAGTCATTGGTTGGCTGTTCCCTCCATCTCTGCTCCATCTTTAGCCTGCATACCACTAGGTTGAAGGTTTTCTGGGTGGGTTGATGCCCCCCTCCTTCCACTGAAAGTCCCGCCTAGCTAAAGGAGATGGCCACTTCAGTCTCCATGTCTCCAGCTGTGAGGAGTCTCTGCTCCTGTCACACTCCTAGACTTTCAGTAGCCTCCCACATCCCAAGTCTCCCGTAAGTCCCAGAGATGCCTCAAACCAATTTCTCTTCTCACTGTCATCCCTCTCCTGCCTCTCTTCTCCCCACCTCCATCCCCCTCTTCACCCCCCTCCCCCCAACTTCCCTCCCTCCATTCACCTCCCATGACTATGTTGTCTGTCCTTCTGAGTGAGATTCATATATTCTCCCTTGGGCCCTCCTTAATACTTAGTTTCTTTGTGTCTATGGATTATAGCATGGTTATCCTAGGCTGCCCAGGATTCTATGAGGAAGACAGACGCAAGGGATCCTAGCAATGGACTGGTTGGAGTGGTTAGTGTCTGGTCTCATTGTATCTCAATGTTTCGTGTTTAGTTGATATCCCTGGGAGACCTGCTTTTTTTCTAAAGAGAAAAGGAAGAGGAATGGATCTGGGGGAGAGAGGAGGTGTGTGGTGGGGGTACTAGCAAGAGTGAAGGGAGAGAAAACTGTGGTCAGAATGTATGGTGTGGGCGAATAAATAAAAAGAAAAAAGGACTCAGTATCTCAGAATACATAATTTCATTTCAACCCTATTTTGGCTCGTTTTGAGGTGATTTTTCTTTTGTCTACTCCATTTGTAAAAAGACACGGCTCAAAACAAAATCAACAGTTATGGGCACATAGAAAGATTTAAGGCACAGAATCTGAACATGGCTTAAAAGGTGGATCTAACCCAGGGTTCATCACGAGTTTCTGGCCTAGATGTTGCATCCTCGCCCTTGGCTTGAGTGGGAAGATGTTGCAATACAGTAGGGAGAAAGCTGTGGCTGAGATACTTAATATAAAATATCAAAATGAAAGAACCCAGTGCTAATCACTGTCGGAGTAGGATACACAGGAGGTTAAATCCGGAGACAGCATCGGTCTGCCCTGTTGCATTTTCTTCTATGAAATGGGCTACACTGGTTAACTGTCAGGTACAGCCAGAGGAGCACGGGCTTTAGGGATGTTAAGGGATCCCGAGAAGGAGAGCTAAGAATGGAAAAATACCGAGTGTTGGGAAAGAGTGGGGAAAGGATTTACCTCACCCTCTAATAAGGAAGTCCCGGAAAAGGCTTCCAGCTTTCTAAGAGGACCTCAGATAAACAGGCTGACGAACGGACAGGAATGCAAATGTGTGGAAAAATTGCCAGCCAAATGGCTCACGCCCCTGTGGCAATTTCCTCTCGACGCTGTGGGGCACCGTCTGTGGCTCAGGCTTGCTGCGAGCAGGCGCACCACAGCTCTATCCTTGTTTCCGGTCAGTCAGTCCTGGCCAAACCTCCGGCTTTCTGAAGGATCCAGACTCCCTCATCACATGGCTCTTGAAAGGAAGTCTGCATTTCTTGCTACATGGTTCTTCCCACAGACCGGTTCATTTTCCTCCGAGGTCACTTGTCTTTGCCCTAAAAACCGGATAGTCCACAATGAAGAATGGCAGGAGTGGCACACGCCTTTAATCCCAGCACTTGGGAGGCAGAGGCAGGCGGATTTCTGAGTTTGAGGCCAGCCTGGTCTACAGGACAGCCAGTGCTATACAGAGAAACCCTGTCTCGAAAAACCAAAGTGGGGGTGGGGGGAAAAAAGAATAAGGAGGAAGTACGAAAGTCATGTACAACTAAATGTCACATTTGCTATTTCAACTAAGCCATATTTTTGTATTTAGAAGCAAGTTATTTAACCAATCTTCACTCAACTGAAAGGAATTATTTAATGAAAGAGAAATCGTCTCTGCTTTTCTGAAGAAAAACCTGGAAAAAAAATCTGTGCACCTGTTTTTAAGCAACAGTCCTTAAATGGTTTATCCTAAATTGAGATTAACCACCGGACAGAAAAGGCTTCTTCCCGGGACCATACCATTGAGTTATAGGACATAGTTTGTACTTGGGTTGTGTGTGTGTTGTTCTGCTGCCAAACTTAGAAAAGAGAACAGGGTATGGCAGAGCATTATTCTTAAATCCAAAAATAAAATAGAAATTTTGTATTATTAATGTATCTCACGCCATCTTTAAATTCTTTCAGTCTATCATCATGGCAGTAGATAATGAATCAATTTTTTATCATGTGGTCACTTAACTGATTGGTTGGTTATGGTAGACTCTGAGCTGTGTAAATATGATACTGATGGGATTGTTTTCACTTAAAAATGTAAGATATCCATGACAGTTACCAAAAAACGTCATCAACTGAGAAAACAACTTAAGCAAATCTACAAGCACTGCATCTTTTGTGACCGTTTCGGGGTCGGGGTGGGGGTGTATCAGTACAAATAGTTGGCAACCACAGGAGTGCTTCTTACAGGAATGCTAGCAAACCAGGAAGCTCAAAGTATTATTTACAACTGAAGGCAAGATGGCAACGATCTTGGAGGGTTTGAAGTTTTGTTTTATTTAGTGTTAAGAAATATCGGGGAACTCTCACTTCCTTTCAATTTGCAACTCCTGGTGCAGGGAATTTACTGGAACAAAAAAAAAATGCAGTTTGTAAACTCTGCTTAGAGAATTAAAGCAACTTGAAATCCATGATGACATTACTTTTACACGGGGCTTCCTGACTCACGATATTCAATGCATTCTCACTTGAGATCCCCCTTCCTTGACCAGGACAGCAGCTCATCCAAACAGAATGCTTCGGATCCCCAGCAGAGCAGGGCAAAGAACTGGCACACTAAACACGCGGCTTCCAACGTTCGTCTTTTCCTTACCACTGCTGCCCACTGTCCCTCGAACAGCCTTTCTCTCTGTTTTAGTTACATAAACTGGGAAGCAACAAAGGGAAGCAATTCTAGCTGGAACACGATGGCCTGCTGCCCTCATGGTCTCCACATGCACACCAGCTGTTTGTGCTTCCTGACTGTGAGTTTGATCTAAGAAGCAGGTCCAACTTAATCTCTGGTACCTTGTTTTCATGACTTGCTAATAGCAAATAACTGTGGAATAAACTAGCAAAGGCTATCCCTTTCCTTCTCTTTTTCTTCCTTTGACAAAAGGTTTCACTCTGCCATCCTACCAAGTCTCCTGCCTTAGCCTCCCAAGTGCTAGGATTGTAGGCATATGCTACCACTCCTGCCTGAGAAACGGTATTCTTTAGTAGTAACCACTGATTTCCCCCAAAAGAGAAAGAGACACATTTCCTATGACTTTCTCATGGTACATGAGAGAATTTTCCACAGGCTAACTATCTGGAATGTATATAATTCTCAAAGGTTTGAAAAGAGGATATTTGTATTACTAACTACTGTGTGGCTTATAATTTGTTCCAATTTCAGAACAGTAGTGATAATTATCTAATTATTGCCTGCACCATTGTTTTTTTTTTCAAATGAGAAATCTGAGAAATAGAGTGAATCTAAACTTTTAGCCCACAAAATAATATTTTATGTGTTCACAGGTGAGGTGAGCATTAGGAACATTGAGATGCTAGGTAGATCAAGACCGCACCCTCTAATCGTGAATATTCTAGTATCAGCTTCAGATTTCAATAGCCCAATGCATTTATTTAGTCATACTATGAGGAGCAGTGAGGGAGAACGGCTTAGCTGTGAGCATATACCGCAGGGGAGGTTCATGGGTCTAAAGGGTGAGGGATATGTTCCCGAGGGGTGGGGGAGGGGAAGGATGCATGAATTGAGCTGTCAGAGGAAGTGGAATTCATGTTTGTCAAGGAAGTGGTCAGAGCAGCCAGGAGACAGAAAATGGTCCAGAATGGAGGGAAAAGAAGCAGTGAGGTCCATCTGTGGAAACACATGCTCGTTTTCTTCCTAAGCGACTCGAAGGCAGCTTAGAGAAGATGGCCCTCGTGTCTGCAGGTGACTGTCCTGCGTTGTGTCACACCCAGAAGAATGCTGCCAGTAGACAGGGGAATGTCTGTGATGCATCTTGAGATTAGATTCAACATTTAAGTAGCACCTCGCTGGCTTTGTTATTGTTCCCCATACCCTTAAGTGGATTCCAACTTTGGAAAAAGAAATGAAATAGTACCTTACTTGGTTACAAACCTTTTTCCCCCCTGAAAGAGGTTTACTTACTCGGTGGTAGACTTAGATGGGCAAATAGAAACTCATAGAATAAAAACAAGCTTATAAATATATTGTGTGACTACAGAGATCTTAAAATATCACCAGTCATATGTGGTTTTCTTTCTCGGTCAGTTTTACTAGCCTGTAATACACACAGTGTAGCTGTATGATCATCTCCTCTGGGGCGTGCATATCTGGAGTGTTTCTCTACTCAGTGTTTTAGGTACCATGCTAGATTCTTTATATGATATTTTGTTTAATTCTCCCAATGACATTAAGTATTGGGGAGTTTAAATCTCTGTTTTATGGGTGGTGTACTTAAGGCTTACCAATGCTTAGTAACTTGTTCAACTCCAGAACTACTTAAATGGCCAATAAGCATTCAAGCCCACATATCTGAGATGTTAAACAATCTCTCTGTTACAATTATAGCTAAAGAGGGCACATCCTCGTCATTCTGACCTATCATATTTCACTGCTATTTTGAAGGAAAACTGATTCTGCAAAGCACTTGTAAACTATGTGTAGCTATAGTGTACATATCAAACCAGCCATTGTTCCTTTCAAACCTACTGATGTTCCTTTCTATCTAAGGAAACAATAAATCCTCTCTGGAGCTTTTGCAAATGTGGCCTGACATAGCTGTAGCTAATTATAATGATGTGACCTGTGTTGCATGACCGGACCTGAGATTCTCAATTTTTCATATGGAAAAAAGGCCAGGATTGGTCAGCAGGCAAGGGCTTAACAGTATGTTCACAAGTTTACAAGGACCACAGACAAGGACTGACAGGTCTGTGTTAGGTGTTGCTGTTCTGTGTACCACTGGAAATGTGGTTGTTGTCATTCCTATTATTAATCTTCTAAACACAGTCCCAGTAGAAATGCCACCCACCGAGCATACACGGGAAGAATATTCTCATTTAAGAACTTGTGGTTTATTCCCCATTCTTACTGTGTCAGCAGAAGAAAAGAAGTTAACTCTTTGAGAAAGTTGTCTTAAGAAGAAGGAAAAACATTGTGAGGATATAACTGTTATAAGGGCTTTGGAATTGATCCCAGGCATGTAAAAGAAATTCTAAAATACATACCTACATACCTACATACATACATACATACATACATATATATATATTAATGCAGTAAAATTGCAATAAAAAATCTTGTCATAAATCAAATGACAGTTTCTTTCACTGTGCCACCAACCCATGTTTCAAGTTAAATGATTTATAAATAACCCTTGTAGTTATTTTTTATATCTCAGAACAAGCAGGTAAACTAATTGCTCAAACTGAAAGATGGTAAAGTGAGTGACAAGGTTATATACAACAAAAAAGGAAACCAAAGTCTTGCAGAAAGCTGTAACATAGGCAGCGGGCCTACACCAGTAGGCTAGAAGGTACACAGTTAGAGGAGGAAGATATTTGGGTCTTCAAGGCAAAGTTACTGCATAGAATCAGAAACCTAGTAGGCCTGATTAGCAGAAGCCAGAGTCATACAGATACTTGGGGGAAATGTTCATAGGTTAGGTAAGAGGCAAAGGACTATCTTAGTATCTCCCCTTTTTTGTCCTTATATATTTTGTCTGAGCTACTTTTAATCAGAATCCATCTCCCCACATTGTACAGAGAAGAGGAGGAGGAGGGAGTCAATGGGAAGACACAGGATGGCAGACACCTCCATGAAGCAAGTGTCATCTTAAATAAACTGTGTTGTCTTGTGGTCAGAAATTAAGGCAGATAATTCAGAAGGATGCGTTTGGGCAGATTCCGGCAGGTTTAAATCAGGAGATGTGTTTAAAAAAGGGAATCAGATCACTAGATCATTTGACAAGTATTTCATTGCATAAATCTTCAAATTCTAATTTTAGAACCCAGTAAGATATGAAATACATAAAAACATACACAGTGAAGAGGAAGCAGTAAAGACTACCGCAAGATAAAATTTGTTCTTGTGCAGAATAGATGTCAAAGCACTGGGGAATTCTGATGTTGGTGTTCTGCTTAAATTATAAAACTCTTTGATGATTACTTAAATATCAACATATATATCATGTTTGAAGATATATACAAATTGCATATACCTAGAATGTGGATACATAACGAAGTGAGCAGAAGAGAAGGCAGGACCACTGCAACTAATGGTTTCTCATGTCTTCCTCACAGTAGTCAAAGGGGGGAAGCTTAGGGAACACTGCACCTCTGGCTGTGCAGATTCTCCACACGGGTCAATGGCTTTCTTCCTTTTAGTACATCTTTCATGTTTTGTATGATTTCTATAGAAATGTGTTTATATGAATATATCAATATGTATATATTCATTGGGATAACTATATTTTGTTCAAATACAATGATGTCACACATTATAAGCTCGGCTTTGATTTGGCAGTGTATGTTTAATCTCCTCACATGTTTTTCTGATTATGTACAATGGAATTTAAACCATAGGGGAAAAAAAGAGATGAAGTGTTACATTTAAGAAGAAGCTGAACTAACTGCCTCTTGGCATGCTCAAATTTAGAACTTCATTAACTGTTTTTCTCTTAGAAAGATGTAGAAGCAACGTAATAGTGAATTACCAAAAACTGTCCTTGGTGTGACAGCCTTGTAAGTGACGGTAGCAACATTGGTGCAGTAAAGAACAATTAGCTAGGTTTAAGTCTAACAATTTTAGAGAAAGACCATTTCTTGTTTCCATTTCAAAGGCCAATACAGAGATGCACAGAGAGTATAATGATGACAGTGATATATGGGCCCAAAAATGTGTTAAATAACAAGCCATTTGTTTGCTTGTCCCAGATTGTCACAGTTGATGCTGGCTGTAGAGGGCTACCTAAATCCTGATCAAGACAGACTGTAATTATTCATATTGAGACAACCACGTGCAAACTACTTTCCAACTCTATTACGCTCCATTTTAGTAAAGCAATTGAGTGTGAACAGGTGTGTAGATAATATGCTCAGGGAATCATTTTTGATCGAGTACTTTAGTTTTGCTCAAAATTGTCTATAGGAGTTAACAGCAGGAAATCGTAAAGCAACACCCACGCCACTTTCCAGGCCATCACTTCTGGTTGATTGTAGGTGAGAGATGACTAATTTCTCTCTCCACACACTACTTGAGCTTTAACCAGTAAAGGACAATCCCTGGTGTCTAAATGAGGAATTTAGCAGTAATTAACAGTCATGTTTTCATATGAGATTGGAATGGAAAGCATCGCAGGAATGCTTTCTCCCACTGCGATTACAATCTGTTTCCCAGCTGAAGACTCATAAACCCCAAGGACTCCTCCTCAAAGTGAGTTTTGGCTTAATCAATGGAAACAGGGGAGGTGGAAATAGTTTCTACTTTGCAGCATTGTGCAGTAGCTCCTTGTGTGCCATTAAGAAAAGGAAGGAAGTTTTTATTATCAAGGAAATGATAAGGATGATAAGGTCATCCAATTATCTTCTCATCTTCTCATGAGATTAGTGAGGAACTTTCCTCATGGAAATAAGATCCTGATTTAAAAGATACAGTACACAGGGCCACTCTTCAGCAGGAGACACACTCGCCCTGGAAAATATATTCAGTGAGTTATATATACAAGTGAGTTAATATACAAGAGTTACCAATATCCCTATATCATATAATAATGCTACCATATCATCTTATCATCCCTGTTTCTAGAATGAAAGAGAGCTGAGAGAATCTGTGTTCCAGCAACCAGCTGCCTTTTTTTCTTTTAGACTCTATAAAATAAGCCACTGAATGCCCTTTGAAAGAGGCAGAGTTTTGAAAACACGACACGAATGACAAAGTAAAGTCCACATTATTTACTCTTTTCAGTTATAGTCAGTGGCCCCCTATATTCCCTGATAATAAATTGACTATGTAACTACTACTTCTTTTGGCATTTTAATTAGGAAAACAATAAAATATTAGAACCCTGCATATGGCAGCTTTGGCCAATGCCAGCTGAGGAAACATATTAAATAAGGTATGATATTGCATTAGAAAAGACATTACCATGAAAGTGATAGTTTTAATCTGCAAGCTGGCACCAGGGTTGAAATCCATAGGGACTGTGTGAAATGCTACTCTGTGTGCCTCAGAAAATGGATGCATCCCAGTGCTCAGTAAAGTCACAGTGCATGGGTTAAAAACTGCTTATACACAAGCAAGTTGTAAGTGACACTAATCATAAATTTCCTTGTCGTATATGCTGATCCATTTTGAAAATGTATGGGTAGGGTAGTCTCTCAAACCAAGGCTACCACCTTTTGTTCTTGTCATTTATTGGTTTCTAAGATAGAGAACTACAACTCAACAAAAAATTTAATAAATGTTAATCCTTAGCTTGGATGTTTTGGTGGCTAAAAAGAGACATAATAAATATGTCTACACATTATAAATGTTTGTAGATAATTTAATATATGCAGTGCTTTATGTGCTTAATAGCATGAGGCTTTGAAATAAGGCTACTGGATATATGTTTGATTGTTTATTAGAGACAGTGTCTCAAGCTTTTATTGGTTTTAAGCTTTGCATCACAGTATGACTTGGAACTTGTGTAGCAAAGATTAGCCTTGAACTTCTTATCTCTCAGCTTCTATTTCTCAAGTTCTATGACAACAGTCATGTGCCAGCATGTTGATTTTTATGGATTTCTGAACAGCAAACCCTGGGCTTCATATATGCTAAGCAAGTACACCATCAACAGAGTCGCAACTCCTGCCGTCAGTATATTGTAGCTAAAATTCAGTTCTGCATCTACTTATGTAATCTTAAACTGATATCTTCTTTTGATTCTCTTCTCCTTAAAACTGCAACAAACAATATCAACTCAGAGTCACTATCTAGAGTAAATTAGAATAGAAACTGTGTCACGGCTATTCAACTATAATAATACTTTGAAGTCAGATGAAATGATGATACATTATGCTCTTTTCTATGTCAATATACATTCAGAAAATGCATTTGGCAAAAATCCTACATTCCTTAATGATAAAAATTCATGTTCAGACTGTTACAATGGTAACAATATGATTAGATTTGAGGCTCATTCCACGAGAGTGAATTCATGTCTTATATAAAATAATTTAACCTCATACTGTAAGTCCAGTCAAAAGCCCATGGGTGAGGAGGTTAGATGCCCTAGGAGAAAAAAAAAGTAATACTCTGTTTAGCTAAGTTATCGTGCCAATAGGCTGCCTCCGGATATTTATGTTCATATCCGTAGACAAAGGCTACTCTCGCCTTTAACCAGAGAAGCCTTGTTTTGGATTGAACGGCAGCAAGTACAGAGATGCATGGTTACTCAGAGTGCTCCGAATAAGTGACATTTGGGTACTCAGTCATAAAGAGAGCATTTATACAATCTCTGTAAAGTTCATGTGTAGCTCACAAGAGGAGACAGAAAGTGAGACTCAGAAATTGAAGAGAGGGCTGGAAAGTGTTGAACTCTGGGAAGGACACGGTTAATGCCATTGTGACCTCATGTCATCTGTAGCCATACACCATGGGTCTACACAAGACAGGGACTAACAATCAATTATGGATCCAGTGAAAACTTACAGGGCACTGTCTGTTATCAATTAACTAGTAGCTACTGATGGTTTGGGGGGAGGGGAATTCAGTAATGAATTCACTGCTGAGGCCACCAGCCTCCAGGAGAGATTTCCAAATCCATTTTCTCACAGAAGTACATGGTTAAACTCAGTGGGCCTCAGAGAAGTGGGAAGGAGACTGGAATATAACAAGCATATATTTCATAAATATACACAATTGTCAAAAGAGCAAACTCAATGAAAGGTTGTTTTTCTTTAAATAAAAACCTTTAACTTGTAAACACGATGCAGCAAAAGATGCTTACCTTATAGAGCAAAATTATAATCCAACTAAAAGTGCCCTAAGTAGCCTTCTGTCCCCTAGGGCCTCCATTTTCCACCTCTCTGTCCACCTTCATCAGTCCTTCTGATCCAGAACCATATAAGTTAGATTCCTTTATTGTACCCATTTCCTTTCCCACTGCATTCTCTGGGCACACCCAGCTGCCTGGAGTCTGCCCAGACTCTCTCAGTCTGCCTCTCCACTCCCCAACCTCCTTTCTGTCATGTCCCCAGGGGCACACCAAACTGCTTGAAGACTTGCACTTTCCCCTGAGTTCCATTATTCAGTCCAAGGTTACCCATCTGAGGCTTGCCACACCAGGATCGTCAAGGTGAGCCCCCCTCCTAGTACCTGTTATACCAGTAACATCCAGGGACAACCAGATGACTAAAGACCAGCAGAAGCCCACAACTCAACAAAAGACAAGGCACAATGACATCTTCAGAGCACAGCTATCCTATTAAAGCAAGTCCTGGATATCCTTACACAACCAAAGTACAAGAAAATGTCTTTAAATCCAGCTTTATATAAATGATAAAGGCCATTAAAGAGACAATGAATAAATCGCTTAAAGAAATACAAGAAAATATAATCAAACAGGTACAGGCCTGAAAAGAGGAAACAAAATAAATCCCTTAAAGAAATCAACATCCTAAAGCAGGGAGTGTATCTTGTATTGATGAGGCCTTAGATTGCAGTAGCAGTTTTCTTCCAAGTGTAGTAAGAAAATAAAATTCACAGAGAAGAAAATATGATGATGAATGTAGATGAGGAAGAGTGATGTAGTCACAGGCCAATATATGATGGATATGTTCCAGAAACTAGAAGATACGAGAATGAACCTGACCCTAGAATTCCCAGCACTTTCATGCCAAACACAAGTTCTCCAGAACTATGGAACATCTCTGTCTCTGCAAGAAACCAAAACTGTAGTAATCTATTAGAAATCCCAGGAAACTAGAAAATACACAAGCAATCTCATTGGGTTCATGATGGTAGCACTAGCTATTGCTATACATTTTATGTCTGACATAGTGATGGAAGGATTCCTAAGTCCTAGGCTCAACTACTGTAACACTGTGGTTGAGACCTTACACGTATCAGCAAATAAAGGCTTCTTGTAATTTGTCCCTTTCCCACTGAATTCCAGAGAGGACACCATGAAGATCTACATTAGGCACACAAACAGAATTTAGCAATATGGAGAGGAAGAAAAAAATAAGAACTTTCTAAAGAATGTAGATGATTTTGGAGGATGAGGGACTTTGAGCTGATTTTGTTAGGAAGCAGCTCTTGCCTCTTACTGCAACAGTGGAGGTTTTGAGAATTATAGACAACCTTAGAATCTCTGGAAAAGAATCCATAGCATTGTGTCCTGCAGGCAGGAAGCTGGGTAAAAGTACACAAGCTAGTCCTACCTTGAATAAAATTACCTTTATGGGAAGATGTCCTTAAGAAGTAGGTCAAAAAAGGACAGGCTGCATCATGAAAATTTAGCAGTGGGCAAAAGTCAAGTCCAAGTACAAAATATTCCATTCACAGTCTCAACGAAAGCTAAGTCTCTCATCAATTCTAATTTTAGTTTTGCAGATTTTCACATAACTAGATAATGTAAGATATCCATCAAGCCTAGCTGAGAAAAGGAAAACAAAAGCATTCTTCACATGTTGCAGAAAATTACTCCCTTTTCTTTTATGGATGGAGGAGAAATTTTGTTTGTTGCCACTTTCTATTTCAATTTGAGAGTGGTTATCACTGTGATTCCTTCTCTCTGTCAGAATTTAAGAAACACTCTCTTGTCCTATGAATTAATTAGAAAATTTAACATGCACTTTAAGAAAAACCTCATTTACTTGAGATACATTTGTCACGGGGCTATTACAAATAACTGCAAATTTAGGTTGGAATGAGATATAACTTGGTTCAAATTCTGGCTGTCCATAAGATAGGCATGCAATCTTGGAAGCATTGCTAGGATATCTAAATCTTACTTTGCTTTATAAAGTTGAAATGATTAAATATCCTGAATCAAATGAAGTAATAAACACAAAGCCTGTAAAATAGTGTGTGTGTGTGTGTGTGTGTGTGTGTCCCACACAAAGAACAATCTTTACATTCTTTTCTTCATGCACCAGCCTTGTATGTATTTAAGACACATCTCTTACAGACTTGAAACTTCATAGACATAGCCTGACTAGGGAATCCACCAGTCCCCACCTCTTCTCCTTTGAGATGACAAACACATTTCAATTAATACCCTTGTTCCTGTCCTGCAACCAGGAAACAGAACCCAGATGTCCATTCTAGAGGAGTGAGTGATGCAGGGGAGGACAGTTGCTGGACAGCTCTATATGGTAGGGTCTTCCAGAAATCACCAAGACTCATGCATTGGATGCCATAACCAACTCGTTAACAGAGCTTAGGTCAGAGGTAGCCAGAATGTGACCAGGGTTAAGCATCAGACTCCATTGAACACAATGCTGTGACTCAGTTCTGTGTTCACCTTTGATGCCTGGCAAGAATCTCAAATAAAGGACATAGAATTGCCTTGTGATAACAAAACATCATAAAGTCAGTAATGACAAAAAGATTAAGATGAATCAACGTTTATTATTCAAGGCACTCTACCAAACAGGAACTAAAAGAACTAATCAACTTCCCATTTCACTATTGATTTCTTTGGCTGTACAGAAATTTGAGTTTGACACAACCCCTTTTGTCTATTTTTTACAACTTGTTGCCTGTGCTTTTATGATCACATTCAGAAATCTTTGCACAGAGGACGATTCCTTGCCTTTGATTGCCCAGGTATTAATATTTTTGTCCTCCTTCTTGATATATTTATTATGCTTTACTTCTGGTTTCCCACAAGCCATGAGACTCACTAGAAGAACGAGTCTAGTTTACATTACAACTAATGATCTATCATTAGTTGACCAAATATCAGACACACTGAACAAAAATATCTGATTTCTACGAATTGAAGTTAGAGTTGGAAACTCTAAGAAGCCAAGCCTCCATAGGCCTAAAATTATGGTTATTTCAGATCTAAGAAATGTCATGCTGTGGTCCACTATTTTCATATGAACGGCATGCTTAATGTGTCCTGCACTTGCATAAACTTTGAAGTGATTAGAAAAAAAAATGCCTTTACTAACAGCCAGTGGCCTAAGTGATGTAGGAGTGCCCTGTCTTCCCCTCTTATGTGCTCATACAGACAGGCCTGTAAGGATGGAGACATTCACCACTCTAAGAGCCAGCGTCCATTTAAATGGCATAATTCACTAGGAAGTGCTTTTGATATTTCCCTGTCACTGTTAAAGCTTCCCATGACTATTTCATGCCCCGAAAAGAATCGTGTTTGGTTTAACCTGTTTTTTCCAAAAGTTTAGTGTATGTCTATGTTGGGGGAGAGGGGCATGAGAATTTGTGCTTGCCTATGCCCATGTGTTTAAGAAGAGGTGGCCAGAATATGGGCCCTCAGAGCTTGAGTGGCAGGCATTTGCAAAACATCTGATTTATTCTGTGGAAGCTGGGATTTGAACTCTGTTCTAATTTTAAACAAATTACTCTTCTTTATCTGACAATGAATGAATGCATAATTTAATTAGGGTTTAGCTTTATTGATTTCTCTCCTTACAAATGGCTTGTACAAAGAGCAAGAAGAGCTTTCTGCAGTTGTCACCAGGCTTTGGAAGGAACAAACGAGACCCTTCACAGACTTTTCTGTACTAGTTATGATAGTTTGATAGAAGTCAAACCACAACAAGAAAACCATTATAGGAAAAAGATGGAGTAGGGTTTAGAGAGATGTCTCAAACGTTAAGACTACTTGCAAACCAATCGTGAAAACCAGACTTTCTAAGTATGTGAAGCACACATAACTTCTTTATAAAATACTAGCTACTTGCCACATGTATTCCAGAGAACATTTGTATGAAGTTAATTTTCTCTGTACTCTAATGTTTAATGCTGGGATTGACTCTTCTTCTCCTCTGTCTTCTTCCCCACACACACACACACACTGACTCCTTCCTTTCTTTCCTGACCTTCTGTCCCTCATTAGTTATATTAACAGCCAAAGAATCAATGAGTATTGTCTTAACTGAATCAGCTCTACAAATCTATCATGTGATGATTTTGTTTTGAAATGTGGATAGTTCCATGCAACCTCCTATTCTGAACATAGTAATTTTTAAAATTTATTTTCTTTAATATAAAAAAAGAGTATAGGGCCAGTAATCCAGCACCATATGTGTTCATTTTTCTTTGTTAATTGTTTCCGCACATTTTTGAGTTCTTGGGCTCTCCTTACACATATACTCAAATATTTGAGTCATTCATGGTTTGCAATAACAGAACCTCACACTCACAAGAGGTTAACAAGTAGGTAGGTCATGTGTTACCATGTAGGTATTACATGTACATAGCTATCTAATTTAGCCTAAATGAATCAGTCTTATAATTTTTGCTGTTGTTTTGATGGGTCCAAGTAATGACCTCAATGAATTCATAATTGACAGGCTGGAGCAAGATCTCAAATGTCTACAATGCAACCTGAAGAAGAACACAGAAGACAGAAAATTATTGCCCCTCCCCAAACCATGTGTTCAGATGCTCTTATCCATGTCAAGTATAGAATTTTCTATGAACAGCTGAGTTCATTTAATTTTTACATCATAATAAAGTGTTATATTCATTTTTAGAATTAAGGGAAAAAAAAACCGTAGAGTTTAAAGGTCTGTACTCAGTCCATAGTCATAAAAGGGAAAGGTAAGGTTTAAATACAGATGTGTTCGGCCCCTGAAGCAAAGCCTGGTAGAACACAATGGGGAACGGAAGGTGGAAATGCAGGCCAGAAAAGACACTGTAATAATGAAAGGAACCCCGACTGTGTTACCTGATTGTGGGAAGAGATAGCTATTTGCCAGAGCATAGTCACCAGCACAGGTTCTGGAAAAAGCACACCTTACATTTGTTCTTTGTGCAAGCCAATTGTAAGACACTATAAAGTTAAACCCCAGTTAAAGTGTACTTTCATTATCAGACAAGGTGGCCTCCAGTTGAGGCAGGGGCCACCCACCCATCTTCAATTTATTTTTTTGTAAGAATAATATTCACCAATATGTTACATGCATGGTCAGTTCTTTATTCTTAGACGAATGGTATTAAAACATCACATTAAGCAAGGCTGAAAAGTAAAGTTTAAAATAGTTGGATAAGGACAGGTTATTACACATGTAATGATTAGTCACCTTGTGAAATTTTGATCTTAGAGCATATAATGCACCCACTGGCAATAGCACCCAGGTTTTCCAAAAAGCCAGTCATCATTTTTCTCTTGTCTGCATAGATTTCTTCTCACTGGCTACCTTCTGCTTTTGTTGCACGATCTCTGAATCCCTCTGAGAGGCAGTCAAGCGATCCGCTTTTCGTTTTCCTTTGCTAACTTCCTGGATCGTTTTCATATTTTTCTGTTGGGCAATTTCTCTTTGATTTCCACGGGCCATGCTGACCAGCGGCCGGAGACTGGAAGACAGCGACCTGGAGAAGCAATGGCTCCTTGCGGGGCTCAGGAAGGCTGAGCCCCACGAGGGCCATCTGTAGGACGCCGGATACCCAGCTCAGTCAGCCAGCCGCCCCCCATCTTCAAATTTTTTAACCCAGAATTGTTCTTATCTAAAGGAAATTCAGGGTCCGAAATGGCGCCGAGACTTAAAAAAGGCCACCCAATGACCAGCCCAATTTAGGATCCATCCCATGCACAGGCACTAAACCCTGACGCGATTACTGATGCTATCCTGTGCTTGCAGACAGGAGCCTAAAACGGCTGTCCTCTGAGAGTCTCTGCCATCAGCTGACTGAGACAGATGCAGATACTCACAACCAAACATTGGATTGGTGTTGGGGACCACTGAGGAAAAGTTAGGGGATGGATTAGAGGAGATGAGGGGGGTTGCAACCCCATAGGAAGAACAACAGTGCCAAGTAACCTGGACCCAGAGACTAAACCAAAAACTAAGGCGCATACATGGTCTGGTTCGTGGCCCCAGGCACATATGTAGCAGAGGACTGCCTTGTATGGCCTCAGTGGAAAAGGATGCACTTAATCCCGTGGAAACTTGATGCCCCACGGAAGAGGATTGCTGATGGCTGGTGGCAGTGAGGTGGGGGAGGGTGAGAGAGGGAGAGCACCCTTTCCGAGGGAGAGGGGGTGGTTAAAGAAATCTGAGAGGGGGGACCAGGAAGGGAGCAATTTTTGGAATGTAAATAAATAAACTAATTTAATTAAAAATTCAGGACACATAATGGAGAACTATATGTTCTTGATAAACATTTCGGGTAGTACCAGCCATGTAGTAGGAAATATTTAAAAAGAGGAGAGAGGCAGGGGTGGGGGGGCTGCGGGGGCTGGTGAGGCTGAGAGATGAAGTCGACATATTTCTGGTAAGAGAAATTACATCTGTGGTGGCAGTGGGGCTGGAAATGGCACAAATATCAAAAGAGGGCACCACGCTGGAAAGTGTTCAGTTAGACGTGGCAGGGGGATGAAGAGATGAGCAGGAGAGATAAAGGAGTAAACGTTCCCCGAGATAGCAATCAGGGCATGCGCAAGGCAAGGAGGGCTCAGTTGTCTCACTAAGAAAGCCAGTCTTCTGCATGCAGGGGGGTAGGGCTGAGGCTGGCACACACAGAGGGAGGAGGGCTGAGGCTAGCACACAGAGGGAGGAGGGCTGAGGCTAGCACACAGAGGGGGTAGGGCTGAATCTGGCACACACAGTGGGGCAGGGCTGAGGCTGGCACACACAGTGGGTGGGACAGGGCTGAGGCTGATGTCACAGGTTGTGTAACTCTCTTGCTGCTGGAACATCACTGTGATAACTATGACTGACTATGGCTTCAGCTTCTTAAAAGCTAAAATTACTCCATAGTGTAGTCAGATTCCTGGAGATATCTATTTCAACCACTTAGCAGTTTTCTTTGGAGGGGGGGGAGGGAGGGAGGGAGGATGGGAGGAAGGAAGGGAGGAACAGAGGCAGAGACACACAGAGAGGGGGGAGGGAGGGAGGGAGGAAGGGAGGGAGGGAGAGAAAGAGAGAGAGAGAGAGAGAGAGAGAGAGAGAGAGAGAGAGAGAGAGAGAGAACACAACATCAGAATCTGAAGATGCTTTGTAAACTATTACGGAACTTTCTGGACTCAGAAGATAGAGACGACTAGGTGCTTGTTCTGCAGAACTCATCCTGAAAAATCAACACTTCTCATGTACCAATACCAGAAATTTAACTTTGAAAGATGGAAAAAGAGTTAAGGGTCAGAAAGTCCAAAACATTTTTAAAAAAACTAATGGGAAAATCAAAAAAGCTCACTTATCTAAAATGTCATCTGGACAGCCAACCCAACAAGGAAAATAGGATTAATGAAAGGCAGAAAGAGGAATTCTCCCAACAGAACTCAGCTTCAGTGTCAGTCTTGAAGCCTAGACTCTTATGCTGAGAGAGATATGCCTGTGGACATTAGGCTCCACAGGAATGGGTCTGTCACACATCACAAAGAGGAACAGATTGGAAAGTTGGTCCCTGAGAAAAGACTTAAGATGGTATGCCTGCATTATCATTCACACTGTGCGTAGAGAGGGAAAAGAACATATTTGAGATGTCAAATGCAATTTAAAGATGTTTGCATTTCTTTGGAAGCAAATTAAATTATACTGACAATTTTAAAGGAATTCATGTGAGTATCTATATTTAATGTTCATAGGTTCAAATTAAAATGGGAAAGGCAGGAATAGTGGTGAATGCCTGTGAACTCAGCACAGGCCGAGGCAGGAGGAACACCACAAGTTCCAGGCCTGCTGAGTCTGTCAAGTGCAATGCTGTATCACAGGACAAAACAAATCCAATGGTCTGAGATAGGAAGAAAAGTTGAGGAGTTCTGGAAAATATTTTCCCAAATAGTGTCCCTTGCCACCTTGCCTGATACCAGCATGGTTATTATCAGAGAAGTGAACCTTTATTTAACAGAGGCTTTTAAAGATTTTTCTCCTGAAAGTAACTTACACTTTCTATGCCCAACAAAGTTAAGTAGGCATACAAAATGCATAAGTCCTAGAACACCGCCCAATAATCTGAGCCATATATATATAAGACAGGAAGGTACAATGGAAGAAACAAACTGTAAAAGCCCAGTGGAATCTAATCAAGACACATGATATCCCAGTTTGTGTGTCTGTGTTCATGTAGACTTTCGTTGTCACCATTGACCTTTTATTTTCTGTGTATTTGTCTGTGTGATTTGTCTGCATGTTTGTCTATGTACCCTGTCCATGCCTCATTTCCAAAGAGGCCATAAGAAGACATTGGATCCCCTGGGACTAGAGATGTGAGCTTCCAAGTAAATTCTGGGAATTGAACATGGGTTCTCTGGAAGGGCATACAGCGCTCTTGAACACTGAGCCTTCTCTCTAGCCCCTGTTGTCATCATTTAAATCCAATTCCTACTTGCAATTTCCTTCTGGAATCTTGAGATCAACCTTTTCATTTTCTTTTGAAATTAAAATGTAACTATATCATTTTCCTCTCTTTCTTTCCTCCCTTCAACCTTTCACTTCACCCCTTGTTATCTCTCTAAAGTTCATCACCTCAAAAATATATAGTGCTGATACACACACATACAAATTATATATATATATATATATATATATATATATTCATGCAATATTAATTGTGTGTATATGATTTTAAAGCTGACCACTTGGCATAATTTTGCCTTGTAGAAACAGTCAAAGAAGCTACACCAAAGAAGTATCACCGGCATGTCTGCCTAAACAAGTGGGCAAAGATGACAGCAATCAACATGCTGACATAGAATTGGTAAAGCCCATGAAGCCTCAATCCTAGTCCAAGAACAATGAGTGTAAAAGTATCTTTTATCCACCTGATATAATGGTCATATTGGAGGTTTATTGCTTAATAAGCTCACCTGGTCTAGTTCTTTTTGAACTCTGGCTGACTTGTTCAACCCAGCTGTTCCTGCTCGAACTCTCCAAGCTGATTGATTCAATCTGGCTTCTCTCGGTTTCTCACAGAATTGCTCTGCTTGGCCTCAAACTACTCTGGCAATTTATTCTAATCTTCTGGTTCCTTATTCTCTGCTGGCCTGCACTGAACTACATGAACTAATGAATGAAGTCAACTCCACTGCACTGCATTCACTGCACTGAGACACAACTGACTAACAGAACTGATTTTCTACGCTCTACTTTCATTGCCCTTCAACAGCTCTTCTGAGAGTTGACCATACCCTATCACTGACTCATTCTGTCAAATCTTTCTCTGATTCATCACTTTGTCTGACCCTCATTACACATCATTGTTTGGAATTAAAGGTATATACTAAGAGCATGTCAGCGAGATCACAAAGACTTAGAAGGTCTTTCAATGTGACCAGAGCAGCCATATTGCTGGATTGAAATATTAAAATCTCTGGATGGCCTTCCCATCTGTCTCTGCTCTGCACTTTGTCTCCATATTTGCTCCGATGAGTATTTTGTTCTCCTTTCTAAGAAGGACCAAAGCACCCACACTTTCGTCTTTCTTCTTCTTGAGCTTCATGTGGTCTGTGAATTGTATCTTGGGTATTCAGTGATTCTAGGCTCATATCCACTTATCAGTGAGTGCATACCATGTGTGTTTTTGTGATTGGGTTGCCTCACTCAGGATGATACTTTTGAGTTCCATCTATTTGCCTAAGAATTTCATAAATTCATTGTTCTTAATTGCTGAGTAGTATTCCATTGTGTAAATGTATCACATTTTCTGTATCCATTCCTCTGTTGAGGGACATCTGGGTTCTTTCCAGCTTCTGGCCATTATAAATAAGGCTGCTATGAACATAGTGAAGCATGTGTCCTTACTACATGCTGGAGCATCTTCTTGGTCCTTCTTAGAAGGGGGAACAAAATACTCATGGGAGGAAATACAGAGGAAAGGCCATGGAAAAGCCATGGAAAGGCCATCCAGAGACTGCCCCACCTGGGGGTCCATCCCATATACAGTAACCAAAACCAGACACTATTGTGGATGCCAACAAGCACTTGCTAACAGGAGCCTGTCTCCTGAGAGGCTCTACCAGTGCCTCACAAATACAGAGGTGGATGCTCACAGTCATTGGACTGAGCACAGGGTCCCCAATGGAGGAGCTAGAGGAGGGATCCAAGGAGAAAAAGGAGATTGCAGCCCCATAGGAGGAACAATATGAACCAACCAGTACCTCTAGAGCTCCCAGAGACTAAACCACCAACCAAAGAGGACACATGGAGGGACCCATAGCTCCACCTGCATATGCAGCAGAGGATGGCCTTGTTGGACATCAAAAGGAGGAGAGGCCCTTTGTCCTGAGAAGGCCCAATGTCCCAGTATAGGGGAATGCCAGGACAGGGAAGAGAGAGTGGGTGGGTTGGTGAATGGGGGGATGGGCCATGGGATAGGGTGCTTTAGGAGTAAAAACCAGGAAAGGGGATAACATTTGAAAAGTAAGTCAAGAAAATATCCAATAAAAAATAAAAATATTTTGAGCTTTACGGCTAACATCGCTTATCAGTGAATGCATACCATGTGTGTTCTTTTGTGATTGGTTTACCTCACTCAGGATGACACTTTCTAGTTCCATCAATTTGCCTAAGAATTTCATGAATTCATTATTTTTAATAGCTTAATACTACTCCATTGTGTATATACACCATATTTTCTGTATCTATTCCTCTGTTGATGGACATCTGGGTTCTTTCCAGCTTCTGGCTATTATAAATAAGGCAGCTATGAACATAGTGGAGCATGTGTCCTTATTACATGTAGGAGCATCTTCTGGGTATATGCCCAGGAGTAGTATAGCTGGGTCCACAGGTAGTACTATGTCTAATTTTCTGAGGAATCGCCAAACTGATTTCCAGAGTACTTTTACCAGCTTGCAATCCCACCAACAATGGAGAAGTGTTCCTTTTCCCCACATCCTCTCCAGCATCTGCTGTCCCCTGAGTTTTTCATCTTAGCCACTCTGACTGGTGTAAGGTGGAATCTCAGTGTTGTTTTGACTTGCATTTCCCTGATAACTAAGGATGCTGAACATTTCCTTAGGTGTTTTAGAGCCATTCAAGTTTCTTCAGTTGAGAATTCCCTGTTTATCTTTGTACCCCATTTTAATAGGGTTATTTGACTCTCTGGAGACAAGTTACAATTGTATGTACTCACTAATAAGTGGATATTAGCCAAAAAGTAAAAAGAACCTAGGATATAACACACAGACTTTAAGAACTTTAACAAGCAGAAAAGCCAAGTATGGATGCTTCAATATTACTTAGTAGGGGGAAGAAAATAATCATGGGAGGCAGAGGGAAGGATGGATTTGGGTGGGAGATGGGGAAGAAAAGGAACAGGTTCAGGTATGGGGTGGGGACAGGAGAGAAGCCCAGATGGCCAGCAGAATGAATATGCAGGTTCAGATGGTGGGAGGTGGGGAGATCCTCTAGAAAGTACCAGAGACCTGGGAGGTGAATCACAGGACTCAATGGGAGGGACCTTCAATGAAATGCTCAATGGTTTGGAAAGGGAACTTGAAGAGTCCACCTCTAGTAGGTAGACACAACCTCAGGAGGAGGGGTAGTGTTGCCAAACCACAGGCAAAATTTCTGACCCAGAAGTGTTCCTGTCTAAAAGAACTACAGGGACAAAAATGGAGACGAGACTGAGGGAAAGGCAGACCAGTGACTGGCCTAACTGAAAATCTGCCTCATAAGGAGACACCAAGACCTGACACTACGATATTACTGGTGCTAGGATATGCTTACAGACGGGAGCCTAACATGGCTGTACTCTGAGAGGACCAACCATCAGCTGAATAAGGTAGATGCAGATACTTACCCCCCAACCACTGGATGGAAGTCGGGGACCCCTATGGTTGAATTAGAGGAAGGACGGAAGAAGTGGAAGAGGATGGTGACCCCATAGGAAAACCAGCAGTCTCAACTAACTCAGACCCCTGGGGGCTCCCAGACACTGAACCACAAACCAGACAGTATATAGGAGCTGGTGTGAGGTCCCTGACACAAATATACCAGAGGGCTGCCTAGTCTGGCCTCAGTGGGAGGAGATATGCCTAATCTTGAGGCCCCAGGGAAGGGAAGACCTGGTGGTTGTGGGAGCTATAGGGAGGAAGAATGGGATGAGGAACGGTGGGAGGGGGACCTGGAGCAGGACAAAGGCTAGATTAATAAAAAAAAAATTGAACAGTGGGCCTTTAGTACTCAAAGGCAGCTTTATACTCAGAATGTAATTAGGGTGAGGGCACGTTGTTTTGGTGGTGGTGGTGGTGGTGGTTATTTGTTTTTTGCTTTTCTTTTCTTTTTTGCTGTTCTGTGGTCTTGCCCAAACCTTCAATTTATCTTGGTAATCTCTAAGCAACTTATTCTCAATTCCATACCAATACTCTATCACCTCAACAATTTCCACAACGATAAGCCTTGTCAAATGTGAACTAGGGAAATTCCAAATCAAAACCAAAGCTCTGTCTGCTTTTTCCGAGTATAATTTCATGTAAGTACTTGCTGCCACCTTAAACTTCATATATAATAAATGAGTAACTAAATCTAAGTACTTCGAATTAGTAGACCTGCAAAACTGCTCATTTCCATCCGTTCTTTCAACCATCCAGTGAACTGCATTTTTAATATGTTAAAGTTGTTTAGGTCTGGTTCTCATTTTAAGACAACATTCTGGCTTCTTGAATGGTGCCGGGGCCTGCAGAAGTAGGATAGCCCCCCTTTTTCTTATGGCGCAATCACAAATCACTCTCACGGTTTAACGGAGCAGCAGTGAGGTCACCAAAACCTTTCTAAAGTTGCCGCTGCATTTTCAAAGTTCTGACTTCATGTCCCCCGTTCATCCCTGCTAAGGACACAGGCATGATGTACAAGTGGGAAGAAAGACATCATTTATGACCACTGGCTCAAATGAATTTTCTATTGTCCTTTCTCAACAACTCGAATAGAGATTTTAGGTGGAAAAGGGAAGATCAACACTCGAAAGCTTCTTCTGTTTTGCCTTTTAAGCATTTTGTGTTATTTTTGAGATTATGATATTACAACATTTTCTTTTCCCGTTCCTCCCTTCAAGCTTGTGCTCTCCTTGAAAGCCATGCCTCCTTTTTCACCAATTGCTATTGTGTGGAAGCTTTTGATTTGAAAATTCTGTTACAGGAGGGTCTTTGCTGTGTGATTTCTGAACATAAAAACATAGCAATTAAGTAGAAGACCTCTAAAGCCTCTCCAAGATATCTGCCTCAAGCTATCAAGTCTCCTCTCTAACTAGTCTTTACCAAATGCTTCTGGTTCTGGATACTGTTCTCAACATTTTCCATGGAAATAAGATCTTAATATTACTCCTTAGCTATCCTAGGTTGTTTCCAAAAGACAGAGATGTTACACTAGGGTTTCCTATACCTAAAATCAGGTCAGGAAGGAGCATAAAGCTAAGTGATCAGTAAGGGAGGGAATTTCCATGGGTAAAGGAAGACTGAGTTTCAGTTGTTTCCATCACTGCTTCTGGGTCAACCGGAAGCATTATCATTAATAGTAATCATATTAATACTGATAGAGTGCTGTCTGCCTCTAATTTGCTCACAAGGGAACTGCACATATACAGCTTTACCCCAATTTATTATTTATTAATATCACATCAATTTTATAAAATATGCCATGGGTGATGTATGTATTCATGGCATGGGCATTAGCAAATATTTCAAGTTGGGAAATTTTATTTTTAGAGAATCAAACAAGCAGATCCTTATACCTTAGAAAGTTCATCAGAATGTGAGGCAAGTCTTTTATTTTTCATTTTATTTTATTCATTTTTATTTGAATTTATTTTGAAGATAAAAAGATAAAGTCTTTTTGTTTGTTTTGTTTTTAGAAGAGCTTAAAATCTGGGCTTTTACTATGGTACAAACCCATAGTAAGAACAATTTTTAGACATTGGAGTTCATTGTAATAAGGCTGTACTTCAATGTCCCTCACATCACCAAAGGATTTTACCTCCATAGTAGCTAAGCTAAGAGTTCACAGTTCTACTATGCCAAAGGAATTGTAGACAAAATTATTTGAATACAGATTTCCTGCTATGGGCAAATACTTGACTTGAGTGATTGTCATCATTCTCAGCCCACAGGGAACAGGTTACATTCAATTAAGAAATGGTGTGCATATTAAGATGGTCTATCCATGACATCATTCATCAACTGTTTCTATGAACAATGGTTCTGCTTGGAAGATAGCACAAACATTAGGTGAGGGTAAGATTCTGGTTCATTGGCTGTGATGATTTTGAAAAGCATTCATTTCAGAAAAAGAGTAATTTATAAGGTCATCTTCAAAATTGATACGATACTTATAAAGGCAAGACTTGTCTAACATGTTGTCTAACATGCACACAGTCTGCCCTTGAAAGGGCAGCAGAGGAATGTCATTGCCCCAAAGATGCTGAGTATGTGTCACACCAGGAGAGTGGACAACAATGGTACCTGAGAACTTATAAATACAGACCTCTGCTCTAAGGATTTTTTAATTGCTATGTTTTTATGTTCAGAAATCACCCAACCTCTCACACTGGTGTGTGAGTGACTTTAAAATAGACATATAGGAGACTTGATGCTCCAATGTAGGGGAATGCTAGGATGGTGAAGCAGGAATGGGTGGGGGAGTGGGGGAGCTCCCTCATAGAACCAGGGGCGGGGGATGGGGAAACTGGGAAGTGGAATAACATTTGAAACTACATACCAAAACTGATTTATGGTCTGTTTTTATGATGGAAAGGATGCAAGTAAATAGGAAAGAGAACAGTGATGGAAAGGAAGAAGATACGAGAGAACGCAAAACATAATTCAAGCAAATTCCTTGGGAAGGTGATAGGAAATGAGTCATAAAATATGTGCAACTTTATTATTACTTTGAGGAAAAACAAGGACATAATACTTTTCCCAAAGATGTCTGTCTTTTTTTAAAATTTTAATTTATTTATTTACATCCCAAATGATTTCCCCCTTTGCAGTCCTCCCTCACAGAGACCCTCCCCCATCCCCCTTCCCTTTCTTTTCTGAGAGGGTTCCCCTCCCCAGATATCCCCCTATCCTGGTGTATCAAGTCTCTGCAGATTAGGTGAATCATCTCCTACGGAGGCCAGACCAGGCAGCCCTGTTGGGGAACAGATACCACAGTTATGCTACAGCTTTAGGACGAGCCTCTGGTCTAGCTTTAGAGAGGTCTACATGGAGACTGAGCTGCGTGTCTGCTACATATGTGCCAGGGGCCTCATCCCAGTCTCTGTGTGATCATTGGTTGGTGGCTTATTCTCTGAGAGCTCCCAGAGGTCCAAGTTAGTTGTCTCTCTCAATTGAGTTATTGCTGTGATGGGAACACCATGACCAAAGCAACTTGGGAAGGGGGCGGGTTTACTTGGCTTATACTTTCACACTGCTATACATCACTAAAGGAAGTCAAGGTAGGAATTCAAATAGCACAGAAACCTGGAAGCAGGAGCTGATGTAGAGGCCACGCAGGAGGTCCTGCCCACTGACTTGTTCACCATTGTCTTGCTCAGTCTGCTTTCTTATAGAACCAAGGGCCACTAGTCCACAGATGGCACCATTCACAATTGGCTGGTGCCAATTGATTCCCCATCAATCACTAATTAAGAAAATGCCCTACATACTTGTCTACCGTTAGATCTTAACTGAGACTCTCTCCTCTCAGATGGCTTTAGCTTAGGTCAAGTAGACATAAAACTATCCAGCACAATGTCTTGCTTTTCAAAAGGTTGTCCAGTCCCTGTGCCTACATTATAAATACTTTTGAAAGCATTTTTTTTAAAAAGCAGATAAAATGCCAATCAAGATGTATGAACAGGGCCGGGCGTGGTGGCACACGCCTGTAATCCCAGCACTTGGGAGGCAGAGGCAGGCAGATTTCTGAGTTCGAGGCCAGCCTGGTCTACAGAGTGAGTTCCAGGACAGCCAGGACTACACAGAGAAACCCTGTCTCGAAAAAAGAAAAAAAAAAACAAAAAAAAAAAACAAAAAAAAAGATGTACGAACAATTGACAGGTTAAAAACTCAGGTTTCATAAAAACAAACAAAACAAAACAAAACAAAACAAAACAAAAAAACCATAGTTAGCCTTAACAAAGAAAAGTTTTCCATCACACATTTTACTAACAAATATGGTAAGATATCTCATCATTTGAATGGCACAATATAGAGTTTAAGGATTAGTACTGGTCTAGGTTCAGTATAAGATGATAGTATAACATGCATTACTTTATTTGTGATATTTATAAATAGCAGTTAATATTAGCTATATTTTCTGAAGTTCAAAAATATTTAGAGCAACCACTCAAGATGTGTGGCTTCTTCAATGGTTAATAACTACCTCCCTGATATTCCTCAGTGCAGTGAATGACTCACTTCCACATTGCACTTGACTGTGTCTATCTACATTACTTACAGAATTGGAAATATTAATAATAAATTTAACCTTAAAATGAGTTAATATATTAGCACCTATAGGATGTGGCATAAGATACTGTATAGCATCTGTTCATGATGGAAGGAACAGAAGGCTTAGGAGCAATTATTTGTCAATGGAAATCATTATAGAAAGTTAGAAGCATTAGAAGCATCATATAATACAACAAGGAATAATTTTAAATGATATTGAAGATGCTGGCTTAACGTGCGCATCACTTTGGAAAGTAGCAAAAAGTGATAGAAATGAGAACCTAAGGCTGATTTTTGAGATCATTTGGTTTGGGAACCAGAGTTTAGGGATACAAAATAAACAGGGATTTTTAGTAAGCTTTTTGTTAAATCTATTCCTTTTAAATCTATGAACCAAATACGTATAAAAATGTCAAGCCTAATTGTTTAGTTCCCGATCCTAGGTCTATTGATTTTGTTAAAATTATAAGGGAGAATCATTTGTAATCATAAAGCAAGACCTTTGGTTTGCCATGTGGGTGTGAGTTCAACCTTTATAAGCACAGTATCCTAGTCTTCCCCATATTGTATGCAACCATGGAGAAATGGCAACTTGAGCTTTCTCTCTCTCTCTCTCTCTCTCTCTCTCTCTCTCTCTCTCCCTCCCTCCCTCCTCTTTCTCCTTCTCTCTCTTCTTTCTCTCCCTCTCTTCTCTCTCTTCTTCTCTCCCTCTCTCCCTCTTCCTCACCTCTCCCTCTCCTTCCTTTCCTCTCCCTCTCCCGGCCCCCTCTCCTTCTCCTTCTCCCTCCCCCTCTCTCTCTCCCTCTCCCTCTTTTCCTCTCCCTCTCCCTCCCCCCTCTCTCTCCTGATTTACCAACTTTACATAAATTATTATTTTACTCCTCACTTTTGGAAAACTCATTTTCTATCCCCCCCCACCTATATATTGGAAATAATAGTAAATTTAACCTTAAAATGAGTTTTATATTATTAATATAATATAAATATATTATATAATATTAATAAGGAAATATTATTCTAGTCTTGAGAACATGATATTAAATCTATGAATACTTCCCATTCAGTGGTGAATAATTCAGAACTGTCCTCCATTGCAAAAGTACTTTCTCTTACTCTTGGTAAGCTTTACTGCATAAATAGTGGAAAATTCTTTCACCCAGCTTTAACTTACCATTTACCATATGAATTAAACATGAACTGCTATTCTGGGGCTCACTGAACCTTGTAGTGAAATCCAAATCACTACATGACATTCACTGAGCTTTCCCCATGTTTCAGGGCTATGGCCTCCAGCAGATTTCCCTTGTTTAGTTTCCCCTTCAGTTAATGATGTCTGCAGAAAAGAAAAATAGGAGCCAATAACACAGTGAAAAAGTCTACCAATTGAAGTCCCTTGAATTTTGGATCAGCCTGAAGAATGTAGGCTGTGCAGTCACATTAGAAAAATTATATGTAGCATGTGTGTGCATGTAAGTGTTTGTATGTGCACAGGTGTATATGTTATATTTATACAAATATGTATGTATTTATATGAACATATACTAATATTATTGTATATTTATATATACATGTATACTATATTATATAATATTATGTTATAATTATGTATATAGTAAATTAGTATATGACATTGATGAATTTTGTATAATTACATATACATAAAATTCATTTTGTGTATATTTTGTATTTTTATTTATATATTAAAATGTATATATTTTTATATATAATTAATATACATAATTAGGCAGCATTCATCAAATAATGACCATAATATCCATCTGTGTCTACATGTATGACTATAGATATAATCAATTATAACTTACAAGGAGTAAGCCTACTAATTTAGTTTAAAATTAATTGTGTACAAATGAGGGAGTTATTTTTTGTTATCTGTATGACTTTTAGCATAATTTCCTAAAATGTCATTTATGATGAGTATTTTCAAAATATTTCAAGTGAATTTTACAAAAACAATTCAGTTTTTAGTGTAGGAAGAATGAGACCCTGTTCACATTCACATGGGGGAAACTACATCAACTTCAGTGATTTATGAAGATGCTTTCTTTCTACTTCCTGTCAATGGAGGTCATGGGTTTCCACAATTTTGTTGAAAATATTTTTCTCACAAAATGTAGTGAAAGCAATGTCCCTAAAGACATGAACTTGCCCATTCAGCTTTACAATTTCTAGTGGTGCTTTATTGGTGGTAATCCTGAGTAAATATCTTGATAAAGGGAATTAATATCTGAATACATGAAGCAAATATGTACGGCAAATGTTAAGATTTTAGCAGTATCTGTACAAAGTCTTGTTCCTGTCTTATGGAACACCTTGATTTTGGGACCCTCAACCACAAGTGCATAAAGTGAAACTACCAACTAGAATGTAGAAATCTCTGGTCCTACTCAGAAGGAGGAGGAAAATAATCTCAGGAGTTAGAGGGATGGAGGGATCTTGGAGGGAGAGAGGTGTGTGGGGGAGAGAAGGGGGGCAGGATCAGGTGTGGGAGGAGATGGGGAGAAGTACCGAGGGTCAGGAATTTGAACAGAGGTGTGTAGCAGTGGGGGATGGGGAACTGGGGGGTAGCCACCATAAAGTCCCAGATGTCAGGAAAGCAAGAGGTTCCCAGGACCCAACAGCAATGACACTAGCAGAAATAGCCAACAAATGGGAGAGAGAAGCTATAGAGACCATATCCAGTGGATAGGCACAGTCCCAGGTTGTAGAATGGGCCTACAGATGGACCCACCCACCCACCTCAAAAATATTAATCCAGAATTGTTCCTGTCAAAAGGAAATACAGGGACAAAGAGTGGCGCAGAAACTGAAAGGCCATCCAGAGACAGTCCCATCTAGGGATCCATTCCATCTGTACACACCAAACGCAGACACTATTGCAGATGCCAAGAAGTGCTTGCTGACAGGAGCCTGATAGAGCTATTTCATGAGAGGCTCTGCCAGAGGCTGACAAATACAGATGCAGATGCACACAGCCAACCATCCTACTGAGCACAGGGACCCCAATGGAGGAGTTAGAGAAAGGACTGAAGGAGCTGAAGGGGTTTGCAACCCCATAGGAAAGACAACAATATCAACCAAACAGATGCTCCCCCCCGCCCCGAGCTCCCAGGGACTAAACCACTAACCAAAGAATACACATGGAGGGGCCCATAGCTCCAGCGTCATATGTAGCAGAGGATGGCCTTATCTGGCATCAATGGGAGGAGAGGCTCTTGGTCCTATGGAAGTTTGGTGGATCAGGGTAGGGGAATGCCAGAGTGCTAAGGCAGAAGTGGGTAGGTAGGTGGGGGAGCACCTTCATAAAGGCAAGGGAAGGAGGAGGGGATAAGAGGTTTGTGGCAGGGAAACTAGAAAGCAGGATAACATTTGAAATGTAAATGAATTAATTAATCAATTAACTAAAAAGAATTCTCAGCCGGGCGTGGTGGCGCATGCCTGTAATCCCAGCACTTGGGAGGCAGAGGCAGGCAGATTTCTGAGTTCAAGGCCAGCCTGGTCTACAGAGTTCCAGGACAGCCAGGGCTACACAGAGAAACCCTGTCTCAAAAAACCAAAACAAAAGAAAAAAGAAAAAGAAAAAAAAAGAATTCTCTAGCACAACCTGCTGTCGGTTGTAACTTAAACTTAACCCAAATTCTCTGCTTTCAATGGTTATTAAAGATTGTATTTTTTTTATTTTTTGTAAAAAGAAGAATGTATTGAATGTATCCTGGAAAGACAGACACAGGCATGTTGTTGTGTTTTGTGGAGTTAAGAACTCCTGTTCTTGGAGAGTTGTGAGTACTTATTTTCAATTGCTTCAGTAGAAACAGAACAAAAAAGGCACACCAATGTCAATATCAAACATTTGAGAGCACATCCATCACAGCGATGCAAAGAGAAACAATAGCCTGGTGATAGTTTACAGGATGCACACTAACCTGTCACATAGTCTGAGACATGGAGCCTCATATTTTCAGAAATGCACATACTATCCAATAACTCAATTGGAAACAGTATCTTTAACATAGACACAGTGAGATCTGAAAGTGACAGTTTACACGAAGAGAATGAGGGTCTCCCCTCTACTAATAATATTCAGGGTAGAAAAAATCTTTCAATAAAAAATGAAACATCAAAGGAAGACAAATATATACTGTGAAATATAAAGTAAAACATTTTATCTTGTCTAGACTTAGATTTTATACCTAAATGACATTCAGAATATACTTAGTAATTGTTTATTACTGTATAGTGTCTAGAACATACCCACATTCACCTAGAAAATAATTTTGTGCCACTATGAAACTTTATTATGTGTTTCTAAAAATATTTTTATCACATAAGCCCAAAAATGACCATTATTGCAGCCTGAAATATCCAACAGAAGATTAGATAATTAAATGTATTGAGAAAACTATCATAGTAAACAAACTTCCCTCCAGATCAAGAGTATCAATTTAGTAACAATTCAATAAATATTATTTAACATTTTACTAAATATTCAAATGAAATGTCAAGTAAAATATCTGCATTAGACATTATCTAGCATACAGCATGCAGCTTCTGCTGAAATGGAACTATTTGACATTGAAAGAACATGAACGCTTATTCTTTCTTCTAAGACATTCTATGTGTATTTAAGAACCCACCCCAATAATGCTCAGTTTGAGTAGTGAAGTGGTAAACACACACACACACACACACACACACACACACACAAAGATCAAAACTTTAAAAACTGGCATGCTTAGAACTTACTGAAAAACATATTTTTTAAAAATAAAAGCTACTTTACATCTCTACTTAGAATATGTCAAGCATAGCAAGAAGTCAAGAGGCCCTAGTGGACACTTTACTTAGAATGAGGAATTGTTATATTATATTGCAATATATTGGTATTGTTTTTCATTAAAATAATTTATGGTGTCAACATTTTTAAAACTATTCACAATATTAGTCAGTGTGACATAACTGCTTGTATAGTCCAGGTTATTACTTTACAACAGTGTGCTATCAACTGCTGAGTTGCAAGCATGGTCTAATTTTTTTCATAATTTCTGATAGGATCGGGCCATACGTCTATGTTCTTAATTTATAACTCAAAATAGTGTGACAGTGGAATTATACATGGATTCACATCTTTGTTCTCAGAGGCGTAGTGCAAAGCTAAGCTATGTGTTCTGTTATCTAGGCAGACGCCACTGAAGCTGGCACAAGTAGGCGAACGAGTCTTTATAAAATATTTACTATTTGATGTTCAAAAATAAAGTTTTTCAAATTCTGATATGGGCTAGAGTCTTAAATATTATTAACCAAACATGGGGGGGGCAGTAGGAATCAAAGCTATGATACTTATTCCTTAGACCATATCTAATCCAAGGAGTCTGGAGTCACATTGACGATGAGTTCACAATTATTGGTAAGAACAAGTAGACTCATGCACCATCCCTTCTACACAGTTATGAACAAATGGAACTTAAGGCTGAAACTGTATTTTCAGGCTCTCATTTTGCTGCTGTTTTTCATTTGTAGGTATTCCTTGAGCAGCAGGAGAGAGAAGCTTCTAGATCTTGACATTGACAATGATGGTAGTTCTGAGGTTATTGGAGCATGGATGGGGCAGGACCATTGCAGACCTGGTCCTGAGTGAGCAGTCATAAGCTCTGTATTTCTCCCATGCCCAGGCAGGGCATCAGTGGAGCGTGTCCCGGGGACTTCTATCATTAGGAGCTAGTCATTGTATCACTTAGACTTTCTTTCTTCTATTTCTCTGGCTCTTTTTTTTAATTTATTATTTTTTTTTATTGAATATCGTCTTTATTTACATTGCCAATGGTAAAACCTTTCCCCGATATTCCTCCTCCCCTAAGACCGTCAACCGCTCTCCCTCCTCCTTCCCCCAGCCTCCACGTATATGTCTCTCCACCCATATGTCTCTCCACCCAACACACACACATCCCCCGCCCTCAGTTTCCCTTTGTTCGGGCCTCTGTTGAGCCTTTACTGACCAAAGACCATTCCTCCCACTGATGCCCAACAAGGCCTTCCTCTGCCACAGTTTTGGCTGGAACCATGTGTGCCCCTTGGTTGATGGTCCAGTCCCTGGGAATCTTGGGGCGTCAGAGACTGCCCTACCTGGGGATTCATCCTATAAACAGTCAACAAACCCTGACACTACTATGGACGACAAGAAGTGTATACCAAAAGGAACATGCCATGGTTGTCTCCAGAGGGGCCCTGCCAGAGCCTTACAAACACAGAGGCATGTGCTAACAACCAACTATTGGACTGGGCATAGGGTCCCCAATGGAGGAGCTGGAGGATGGTCTAGAGGAGCTGTAGGGGTTTGCAGCCCCATGGAAAGAACAGTGATTTCTCTGGCTCTTTTATGTAGCTTACCTTAACCAGTAAGTCATTCTTCAATGATAGGGTCCTCTGTGAGATGTGGCCAGTGGAGTGAAAAGATAAAGAAGGTCTGCATATGCTTTCTGTATCTGAAGGTCTTGCATATGCTTTCTCTTTATGTCAAGCAAACTTCTTCAGGAAAATGCGGCATCTTACATCTTACTTCCAGGGGAGAAATTGGACAGTCAACAAAAGCTATCATTCAATGGGACAAAGTCATAGAGGATCTAGACAAACAATGTTACCCAAGAAGAACACAAGGTGTCTCAAGAGCATTGCAGACAGAGCACCCAGTGAACCTAGGGCTCATAAGTATAGCCCTATAGACTGGGTAGTTGGGTTCTGTAAATCTGAAGACCAGCTCCCCACAAGCTCTGCCCCTGGGCCATAAGCAGCTCTGTCAAGCATATTCCTGGCTTTAGAGAAAGAATTGTCTTCCTTCTTCACTCATCCTCACCTCAAGGAAAAGCTCCTAAGGCCCTGGCCCCAAGCTATTACTGGCTCAGCTCGCTTGTTCCTGGCTGTAAGAAGGTGATGTGGTCTTTCTCTGAATATCCTGGCCTCAGGGAAAGCCTCCGATCCAGCCAATCCTCAGCAGGATCAATGTTTCTATATTAAACCTCTCAGCTTCTTTAACAAGTTATTTTTTAATACACTTAACTATGCTCTAAATCATAATCTCTCTAGGTCTCCAAAATACATATTATTGGCATACATTTGAAAAAAAAAAAACACCGTTGCTCAGGCTTCTAGGTGGAATGATGAATAAAGAAAGAATGAATAAGAATATATAAGGGCTGAGGTGGTGTCGTCTTGGTGATCTTTGACGCATAACATACAAAAGTATTATTATGCTATTCCCTTTGGTGCTATTGGAACCTTACCAGATGCTAACTTTAGATGTGGAATCATCGTGATCTAGAGGTGGATCTAAAGTCCTTGAGGAATGACTAATTCATCATGACAGAGACTTGGCTTTGCATGCCCCTGGGACACTAAATGCTAACAAGTTCTGCTCATTTCTGATACAGATGCCATGTCATTTCTGACTCTTCACTGATTTTTTTTTCAGGTTGAAGAAGTCTCAAAGGATCAGTTTCCAATGAAATTCCCCCATGATTGATGTGGTGTTTTCTAATCTCAATAGTCTGCCTTATTTTCATCTAAGAACAAAAACAGAATATTAATGTTTCCACCAGTCAGTGCTTGTGGTCACATTACTCATTTTACTAATGGGTTTACTATAAGTACATGCATTTTTGTTTCCAGGAAATCATGCGTTTCTATCTTCAGAGATGAATATTTTTAACATGTGTTAAAAGACATTACTCACTACACAGTGGAGTGTGCAGAGATAATCTGAACTGGTGCCAGAATAACTCATTCCAATGTTAATCCATTTCTACATACGAACAAAATTATTTCAGAGAAACCTAAAACAACTAACTGCAACTTCTAGGGAATCTTGACACCTACCACTAGAGGAATTCTGAAATGAAAACAGTATTGCTTTCCTCCAAATAGACTCAAGACAATATAGCTCCTCCTCCTTTACCATGGGTTTAGTAGTGTTTTTTTTTAATTTAACATGTAAAGTATGAAACTGGGGCTTGATATGTGGCCAGGATATGATATTCACCAGGATATGTGGCTTCTGCTCATACACTCATTTTCTTTTCCCTAACATCAACCACTAAGCAGGGTTTCCATCTCTTCCAGTGGGGCATCTCTATTCTGACTTACTGGCATTGCACCTGAATCTATGGTTTGCAGGATTTGTACCCACCAGGTCTCAGTAGCCTAGAAGGCAGTCTGGAATATGCCGACTTCTGCCACTTCCATCTGATGGTGACATACTCTCATTGCTTTCCTGGGTGTTTCAAGTGTAGATTAAATTCTTCTTCATCACCACCAACCAAGTCTCCCTTTGAGCTTCTTGAGAGCCATATAGAATTTATAGCACCATGAATGTTAACTTGGAACTTGGAGATTCTCAGTATGTACCCTTTTGACATGAATAAGATAACAATGAAAAATAGGGTACTTCCAGGTAATGTTAGGGAGGAGGTGGATTAGCTAGCTAGCATGGCTCTGAACCTTGAACACAGTACAATGTACTCAAACCTAGGCAATTCGTCATCAACTCCTTCATGGAATGTATCTGTTTCTTTGATCTTTATGTCTTTTACTCATTGGTCTATATTCTTTCATGGTGGTTTTTGAGTTTTTATTATACTTTTTAATTTTGCATCTCTGTGTGTGTTTGTGAGGGGGGGAGAGAGTTTGAGAGGGAGAAAGAAAATAGCCACTGTGTGTGTGTGTGTGTGTGTGTGTGTGTGTGTGTGTGTGTAGGTCAGAGGACAACTGAAAGACTTGTTCCATCCTTCTACCATATAGGACATGGGGATCAAAATCAGGTTGTCAGATACAGTAGCAAGTGCTTTTACCTTCAGGATCATTTTACACTCTTCTCTTTTTTTCTTGAATAGGACAAGTCCTTGCTGTGAATCCCATGTTGACCTGGAACTTGCTATGTGGCTCAGACATATCTTTAACTAATCATGCTCTTACTTTAGCCTCTACTTGCTAGAGTTACCCATGTGTACTACAATTTCCTGCTATGTCACTGTTCATTCCAACAGGAGACTCTTATTTTGCTGTCTTGTTCAATTCACAGATCGGCAAAATCATGACCTTTCTTATTTGTCTCTTCTCTGTCTTAGCCATCTGCTCCTCGTAGTTTACTCTACTTCCAACCAGGCGAATTCAAAAAACTCTGGCATTTTGTTAGTGTTTGTATTTTAGTCTGAAAACAAGAATTTCCCATACTCATTTTTAAAATAGAAATCTCTGATCTTTTATAAAACTTGAACATTGAATAAAAAATGTTTCTTTAAATTGTAATGGATCTATGATACTTGCTTCAGAAATGATATGATAATTTTGTCACAGGCTGCTTTACAGCATACCAAGGCCAGTGCTGTCCAATTCACAGTTATATATTTAAATTTTTCAAGATTTACAGTTAAGTTCCTGAAATCTTGAACATATTTTAGATCCGCATCATTTTTCAATTCAACAGAGTTCTAGACTGAAGCCACTACTCTAGGTACCCTCTATTAATATATTCAACCATGACTTTTTCTGAGATATCCATTTAAGCCTGGAGAAAATGGACTGGCCACAATGTTTAAAGGACTTGGAAACTAAGCCATGGTCAAAGCAATAGGATCACATTTCTGGTTCAGTGAAATGACATCCTAGAATGGACTTTCAAGTTTTGAGTTCAGGTGGCTTTAGGAATCTTAATTGGTAGGGTAAGATTTTTCAGTAGAAAACTCAAAGAAAGTTTCCTGTTATTTGCTCTGCCATCTTCTGTGGAAGCCTTTGTACCAGTCTCACTTTTCTCCATTTTTTTAATTCTGTCTGCAGATTTTTTAGCATAGAGCCAATACCATAGTCTACCATAATTGATGTAACTGGGTACCATGTATATCCTATACTCATAAACTCATGCTTTTATATCTCAGGGTTCTCATCCAACTTCTAGGAGAAATGAAGCCAAAAGAAATAGTGATATGCTTCATGTTATTTAGTTCATCTTCTCTTGACACCTCCATCAAAGCTCAGGGGTGAAGAGGATGGAGGAACAGAGGAAGGGAGGGAACACGTGCTTGACTGATTCTGCTAATCAAGTATTCTAAATTCTTTCGTTAGGCTTAGGTCAGGGCTTCTGTATTAAAACCCAAGATGCAACAAGTTTGTCTTCTGCAGTCCTCTTTGATTATTCCATTTGTTATATTTAGTATCATGCTTACTGGTCTAAGTATACAAAATGTACACCTATGAAGAGAGTTCTAAAGAGGAGGAAGTGTTTGCATGAATACTTCATATGCAATCTTGTTACACATCTATAAGGCTGGTTTCTCTTTCTAGGCTGATTCCATTCTTCTTACAAGTTGAATATTATCTATGAAACGTATAGTCTTAAGTCATATATATATATATATATATATATATATATATATATATAAAATCACCCATATCTGGGTACTCTGATTGATCCAGACCTTCTATTGCCACCACCTAGGACATTGTAACAGTTTTCATTGTCACATAGGCCTAACTCTTCCAATGAGAATAATACACCAAGTTTGACTCTTCTATGACCTCTCCTGCATTTGCATCATTATCCTAACTCAATTATAAGTGTCTTACAGACAGTTGCTGTCCAACATTGGAAACAAGTGAAGATTGATGGTGAGCTTTTAGCCATTTATGAGAAGATTTGAGACACTGCATGAAATAGGTGTTTTAAGAGCATGTTACATGCTGTGCTGGTGGTTGATGAGTATTTGAAGTGTGAGCAATAGACTGAGGTTCAGCATCTGTGAAGGTAAAGATAAAAAAGAAGAAGAACCCAATCACAAAAGAATACACATGAAATGCAATCACTGATAAGTGGATATAAATGAGCCTAAAAGCTCTGAATACTCAAGGCACAATTAGCAAATCAAAAGATTCCCAAGAAGAAGGAAGGAAAGGACCCTGGTCCTGAAAAGACTGGATCCAGATTTGTAGGAGACTGTCAGAACAGAGAAGGGGGGCGGTGATTGGGGGAATGGGTGGAGCGAAGGGGACTTATGGGACATATGGTGAGGGGGTAACTGGGAAAGGGGAAAGCCTTTGGAATGTAAACAAAGAATATAGAAAATAAAGAAAAAAATCTAAAAAAAAAAAAAAGCAGAAGAAGAAGAAGTAGACAGAGAAGATAAATAGCCATGGATATGAAAATCTTCAGAAACTGTGATAGTTTGAATGAGATGTCCCCTGTAGCCTTGGGCATTTGAACACATGGGTTTCCATTGGAGATGGCTATCTACCAGTTCCTGCACCTAGTTACTAAATTTTCCACTGAAAGGGCTCTGAACAGAGACTCTTCTTGCTTATCAGAATTCCAACCACAATTTGAGCAATTTTTGGAAGCTTTACTTCCAATTGAATAGTCCAGGTAGAAACTGAGAATTCAAGGCTTGAGCTTAGATGAATAGTTTTAAATAACTGCTATTGGTTCTGAGGACTAAAGTTTTGAGAAGGTAAGCAAATGTAAGTCCTAGAAATCTAAGGGACTGAAATTCAAGCTGTGCCTCTTGTTACCGATGAATATTGGAGACTTGGGGAAAATAGAATTTAAGAGTAGAAGCAAACAGAGACCAACACCACCACAAATAAGAAGGTAATAAATGGCAATATAGACAGGCTACTGGAGATAACTGTCACAGTAGAATTTGAAAAGGTAGACATGACACAGTAAGGCTGGGACTGTATGCAGTCAACTATGGTGGCGAATGTGATTGTTTGGGGTCATCAAGAGTTACGCAGTTGCTTCTCATTATCTCTATATTAACCGAACACAGTTTTAACTGAAACAAACTGCATTAATGATTTAACCTACATGTTTATTGCTATAACAAGATCTCAAAAAGACTGCTATTTTTTTCTTGAATAAACACGTCATAAATATTTTTCAGATTTTTAATGAGAGTTTTACTCACACACACACACACACACACACACACACACAAGACTGTAAAATGAATGCTTTAAGGAGAAAGGTACTGGTCTTGTTGCTTACACACAAGATGACTCTAAGAACCCTGACATGTTTTCCAAGACAACAAAATTTCTTTTGTTTTCAGGAAGACAACCAGACACACTCAGACTCAGTTAGCATAGTTAGTCATGAGGAAGCAAAGTAACATCCCGGCAGATTAATTAAAATATTTACTGCCACCCTCGCATTGCAATTATTTTGTAGACAATACACTTCAGATTTTCTGCGGGAAAGTAATTAAAATGGCTGCGAGCATCAAGTTAAACACAGTTTTTAAAATAAATATGTTTATGTGGGGAAAACAAAAGGAGTCAAAACTGTTGCTAGAGGGTAGCATGGCTTTTATACACTTGTCGGGAGAGACGTGAGCTTTTTTTTTTAAACTAAAACTCTTCTACCTTATGCAAATATCTGTCATATTTTCAGAAAAAATATGATTTGCCTTTCTACATTGTTCACCAAAATAACTCCCCACATCCATCTTTTAAAAGAAAGCGCCTATAGGGAGCTCTTTAAATCTCTGTTAATATTGGTGGGTCACAAGACAAAACGAGTCAACTTGAACTTGTGAGAGAGATTTGTGGGGCTGGTACACAGGAATAGAAAGTTATGGGATTACAGTGGTCAGTATCCAAAACATATACATATGAAATTGTAAAAAGAAAAAAATAAATTGAATATTAAAAATTATGAATCAAATACCCCCCCTTTTATGAAAAACATCTCTCAGGTTCAATGGTGCTTTTATGAAAATTGATTAGTGCAAACTCCAGCAGTAAACACTACTTGATCATTAGAAGTTGAGGACATTAACATTTTATATTAAGTGGTTGAAGAAATACTGGTTTGTAGATGAATGAAGAATTTGTTTCCTATAACTGTAACTAATTCTTAGGGTAAATAACCTTGTAAGTGGTGGATTTTCTATGAGGTAAATTCCTCAACAATTATTATTAAGATGTCTTTTGTGGTGATTGAGTTAGACACAGCTCTTACTTGCTTTCTCTAGTCTATTCACAAAAGTGAACTTATAGGTCTTTTTAAGCATACACAAATATGTACAATTTTTGTCAGCGATATAAAAAATACTTGTTTCCTTCCACCATAAAATGTACATATTAAAGCATTACCCTCAAGTTATGGTGTTTACAGGTAAAGTCTCTGGAAAGTGAAAGAATATAGGATGTGACCCACATGACATGTCTTTATAACAAAAGACCACAGAGTTCAGTTCACCTTTCCTCCGTAGGAGAGTGGAAGTAGGCTTCATGGATTAGTAAACTCCTAGAAGACACTGGATCTGCTAATACCTAACCTTCAACTTTTCAGCATGCAAAACTTACAGAAATACATTTGGTTGCTTATAAGACACCTAGCATATATGTGCACAGCATTTTGTTATAGCAGCATGAATAGACTGAAATAGACATCTAGAATATTTTTCCAGTTGAGATTTCAGCTGAGATATAAAATCTGTATTTTATATCTCTTCATTTTCATTGTACATTGACAAATAGCTTTCATGTGAGCTTCTGGGTTCCCATCCCTGACTAAGGATTTATACACAGGTAATGGTAGATTGGGAAGGAAGAGACTTCTTCAGTGCTGTAGCAAGAGACTATAAACAAAGTCTCACCAATGATCCAAAAACAGTTCTAGTTAAAAACTCATTGAATCTCTCTCTCTCTCTCTCTCTCTCTCTCTCTCTCTCTCTCTCTCTCTCACACACACACACACACACACACACACACACACACACACACACGGAAGGAGTTTATAGGGAGTGTTATATACAAGAAAAGATAATGGGGAAAAGCTGGAGTAGGAAATAATTTATGTGCATGTATGGAAATGTCACAATGAAACTCATTGCACATAGCTAATTGATTAACATTTTTAAATGCTAATTATTTTGTGAATTGGTACAATATTATCAGTTGTAATATCTTTTTAGTGGAGTTTTTAGAATTTTTTAGTATCTGAAAGCAGTCATAATTTGAGTTCCACTTTGCTAATTAGCTATTAAATAGTAG
Source organism: Apodemus agrarius (assembly GCA_964023405.1). Lineage (NCBI taxonomy): Eukaryota > Metazoa > Chordata > Mammalia > Rodentia > Muridae > Apodemus > Apodemus agrarius. Next base: position 33,964,146 of record OZ030020.1, read on the forward strand.
TTGGCCTAGCCTGGCATTGGTGGCACATACCTTTAATGGTAGTACTTGGGAAGCAGTAGCACATAGATCTCTGTGAGCTTGTGGCCAGCCCGGTCTACAGAGTGAGTTACAATCTCTCCAGGGCTACACAGAGAAACCTTGTCTTGAAAAACAAAATAAACAAGTAAATCGGCCTGGTTGTTCTCACTAAGCATTCCAACCATACAGTAAATAAGGAGAGCGGAAGTGACTTAGTGTTTTGTTTGTTTTTTTTTTTAATCTAGATCATAAGAAAAAGTACTCAATTTTGTTAAAAGGAAATTATTTCCAAACTTTTCCCATTCAAGATGACATTGGCTGTGGTTTTTGTTATGTGCAGCATTAATCATGTGGTGGTATTTTTCTTACATAACTAATTTATTGAAAGGCTCGCCTATTTATTTATTTCTCTTGAAAGTATGTTTGCATTTCTCAGTTTACTACTATGATTTCATGGGTTTGGTTGTCCATTGCGCTGATAGTAAATTTACTGATTTGTGAGCGCTGAGCTACCCCTCCACGAGTGCAATAAATCCCACTTGATCATCTAGTACAGAAATTTTTAGCATTTCATTTCACACACGTATAGATCATTTCTAGATAACTCTGCTTCCCTTTCTTTTCATTTCTGCCCTCTCCATATGCAATGCTTTCCCCGCCCCCAACTTTAGGGATTCTCTCTCTTTAAATCAGCTGAGTCTGCTTAGTGGTGCATGTATGTGCTTATGTGTGGGAGCATCTCCTGGAGCGTGGGTAGCCTCACAGAGTCCACATCCCTTCCTAGCTAGGTGGGAGATATAGTCTCTCTCCCTTCTCTGTTCAGATTTGGCCTGGTTTGATCTCGTGCACGTCTTGTGCATGCAGTGACAGCTTATGAGGTTTCATATCTGCAATGATGCTGGTATGTTCAGCAAATGTTTCAAAATATGAATGACCATTACCTGATGCATTCCTAGTTCTAATTTGCTAACAGTTTTTGACAGTGTTTGCACCTGTGTTCATCAGGAATACTGATGTCCAGTTTTCATTTGTCACTTTACCACATTTTAGAACAACATGATTATTACATTGCTGCAAGAGCATAGCAAGATGCCTTCCTTTCGCGTTTATTTGAAGTTTGTTTAGTTCTTCTGTGATGTATCGTAAAGCAGTTGTGAATGTACTGGGTATGAAACTTTTATTTGATGGGAAACTTTAATTATTACTACAACCCCCTTTTTTATCTGGATGTTTTCTTTATTTACACTTCAAATATTTAATCAGGTCTCCCCTTCGGAAACCCCCCATCCCATACCACTTCCCCCTGCCTCTATGAGGGTGCTCCCCCACCCACCCATCCACTTCCCTCCCTGGGATTCCCCTACACTGGGGCATCAAACACCATCAGAACCAAGGGCCACTCTTCCCACTGATGTTCAACAAGGCCATCCTCTGCCACATATATGACCAGTGCCATGGATCACTCCATGTATATTCTTTGGTTGGTGGTCCAGTCCCCACGAGCTCCACAGGGCCTGGCCTGTTGACACTGTTGCTCCATCCATGGGACTGCAAACTCCATCAGTTCCTTCAGTCCCTTCTCCAACTCCTCCATCTGAGACACTGGAGCTCAGTCCAATGGTGGGCTGTGAGTATCCATCTCTATATTTGTCAGACTCTGTAAGAGCCTCTCAGGAGACAGCTATATCAGGCTCAGTCAACAAGCACTTCCTGGCATCCACAATAGTGGCAGAGTCTAGTGGTTGTAAGGATGGATCCCCAGGTGGGGCAGTCTCTGAATGGCCTTTCTTTCAGTCTCTGCTCCACACTTTGTCTCCACATTTCCTCCTGTGAGTATTTTGTTCACCCTTCTTTGTGTGTGTGTGTGTGTGTGTGTGTGTGTGTGTGTGTGTGTGTGTGTGTGTGTTGAGACAGGGTTTCTCTGTGTAGTCCTGGCTGTCCTGGAGCTCACTTTGTAGACCAGGCTGGCCTCAAACTCAGAAATCCACCTGCCTCTGCCTCCCAAGTGCTGGGATTACAGGCGTGCGCTGCCGCCGCAGCCGCAGCCGCCGCCGCCGCCGCCGCTGCTGCCACCACCACCACCGGGCATTGTTTGCCCTTCTAAGAAGCACTGAAGCATCTACATTTTGGTCTACTTCAACCTGTTTAAACAGCATTGTTCTCTCTACTTTCCCAATGTCTTTTTGCTGTAGTATTGTTAGTATATCAAAAGATTTATTTGTTTTCCTGGAAGTTTCCATTTACTGGGGTATACATTTTTGGTGATTTCTTCTGAGCCTTTGCATTTCTGTGATAGACGTTGAAATGTCTTCTTGGTCCATATCTAATTTTGACTATTTGCTCTATTCTGCTAGTTTGGCTAAGAGTTTGTCCATTTTGATTTCCTTTTTCAAAAACCAAGTCTTATTTAAGTGAGGTCACTGTTCTGTTTTGTTTTGTTTTTAAATTTTATCTTGGATTATGTTCATTTCCGTTCTGATTTTTATTTTGTTTTTTCATTTTACTAATTTGGGGTTTGGCCTGTCTTGCTTTTTATGTCCTTGAGGTACATTATTATGTTGCTTATTTGAAACATATGGTGTCTGGATAGATAAAGTCCCTTCCTCTGTCCTCTGTGTGACGCTGGGAATCCTACTGGGGGCCTCAGAGATGATGGAGAAGTGCTCCACCCCACGACACGACACAACGCCAGCTTTAAGCTCCCCTCATGCTGTTTGTCATAGGGGAGGGGCTCTGCGTTGCTGCATTTTCATTTGTTTTAAGGCCTTTTTTAATCTCTACTGGCCTATTTCTGCTTCCTGGAATTGGAATACACTAATTTTGTAATAAAACCAAGAAATGGCATTTCACATGACTAACATTTTATTTTAAAAATCTGTTTTCAAATATTACTATAGGCCACGAGTAAAACAATCTGCTGACTTTGAGTATTCTAAACACACGAAATAGGACCACAGGGATGAGAAAATCAGCTGCTCTCAACATCTCATCCAAGCAAAGTTTTGATGACCAATTCTGTGACATTGCAGGGTAAATTCCTTGGGACTTATTTTCTACCTTTTCCAGTTGCCTTTAGCTTTGGAATAATATTTCATCAAGCCCTAGTATGTGGTCAGTAGCCACTAACCAAGTGTGAGTCAGAACATTTTTTTAAAGAGTAATCAAAATATCTGCTCTAGTCACATCTACAATGAGAAAAGTGAACACTGTTTCTGTGAACGTCTTTGCCCAACAGTGATTTTTATGAATCTGAATGTTCAACTGGAACATGACCGGTGAATCAATAGGGAATGAACTGAGGAACCTTCCAGTAGTGATTGACTTTCTCAAGGTATTCTTAGATGAAACGTCCTGCTGCACGTGTTGGTAATTGCAGAATTAACTGACCCTAGACCCCTTACTCATATTTCCCCGCAGATTCCAAATTACAGAGAACCTCTAGAATGAAAGAGGATGCGGGCAAGTGAATACGGCAGACAATAGGATTTATGAACCCTAAAGCCTAGAAAGGAACACTTTAATATTGGTGGTTAAATTTTCACAACACGGAAAGTAACTGATGATCCTACTGCTATGTTTTACCAATGTAAAGCGAAACCTCATACAGCTGTGGCTCACCATAATTTGCTATTCTTCCATAGGCCTTTATTTCTTCGTCACGTGTTTAAGCAATTACTGGGTACTGTCTTCCCTGTGTAGCCGTGGATTCCACATTTGTAAACTTAACAAACTTGGATAAATACAGACTATTCCAAAAGTCAAGCTTAACTTTGCAATGCACCTACCAGTAGTCAAAATACCCTCAGATGTCGTGGTGCACGGGTGTATGGTGCCGTAGCATCCATTGCTTCACAAATCAGTAGTCTCTGATGAACACCCGCCATTTCAGCATCACCCCCCATCTTACAAACTATGTTGCTAACCCATCACAGTTGTGTCTTTCATTCATACTGAATTCAAAAGTACTATTTTTCCCTTCATCATTATCCATTTACAAATGTAGTCTAGCCCTTATATACCTCTATACCATTTAAACTGTGGTACTATAAATATCTATTAGATGATGTAGTATGTATGAGACTGTATGTAGCCTATATGCAGATAATGTTTTATAAGTGGTACTTGAGCATCTGCTGAGTGGTGGCTGTGAGGGTTCTAAAGGCAATCCTTAGTGGACAGTATGGACTATCAATGCTTGTTTACACTCATTCCTGTAAGGGGTATATCTGTAGATGTGATCTTTCCTTACCAGAATCATCACAGTCCTTCTGTAAAGACCACATGCCCTGCTGTTCTCATTTCTCTTCTTTCTTCTAACTCATTCTTATCCTTCACTGTAAACAATTGCTGGCAGTAACGAATTCAAATGTTCATGTATAGTAACATTTAATTCACATAGGCACTCACTGTTCATAGAGGCTAGAGAATTTTGCTGAGGTTTTTACGATAGCCCAGCAGGGCAGGGTGTTAATTCAAAACATCTCTTCAATGCTTCTGCTTCTAATACTGGTATGTGCAGATATACTGTATTGACATCTTTCCAATGCTTCTGCTTCTAATAGTTATGTGCACAGATACTGTATTGATTTTAAGTTAAAAGGTATATATTTCTAAAAGTTTTGAGTGTGAACCAGATACACATTTTTATGTGACATTTTAAGATTGTAAGCACAGTAAAACATACAGACATTACATTACACCAAGACAGAAAATCCTCTGCTCCTTACAATGGCACTGTATTAGACCTTCAACCAAAAGGAGATCACATCGCCTTTCAGAAAACCCCAGGGCATCACTGACATGCTCCTTGGTTAGGATTCTGCAGGTCAAAGGTAATGAGTAGAGGCCAGGATATGATGGTGATTATATAATCATGTCTGTGCACCTCCAAATGAGACTGAGAACAGAATTCACCTCTTATGCTACAAGGGAAGAAGACTTTGTCTTGCTTAGAAAAATTCTCCTGGGCTCAGAGTGCTTCGTAAAATAAATTAGTCTCAGAGATTTGCCTGAGGTTAAGACCTCAGGAAATCAAAGAGGGGAATTCCCAGTCCTTGCCCAGAAAAAAAAATCCAGCAGCCTTTGAGAAAAGGGAATATCTTCTCAGTAAAGGAAGCAGAGGAAACAGGATGAGAGGAAAATTTGCATACATCATTAATCATCTCTCTCTATATATATAACTGCCTTTGACTTGGGACCAGTGCCAAGAATTAATGCTGATCTGTTTGCATGGGCTCTTTCCTGAGTTTCCCGAAGCATGCTATAACATCAAACTGTAAAGAGGTGGTTTGGAATAGAATGGTGAAAAGGAAGGCCAGGTAATATGTTATAGGACCCAAAGCTAGGGAAATGCCTCAATCAGCATCTGTTGATCAGGAAAGTCCCTGGATGAGAAGGGTTCATGTTAGCAACAGAGTGTAAGAAAACTGAGAGGGGTGACCAGGTTAAGAGATGCTCCTGTAGAGCCTTGAGCGATGTTCCTCCTGTTGGATTGCTTGTCCAGGTTTGATGTGAGGGCATTTGCCTTGTCTTATTGGATTTTCTTTTTATCATCTTTGGTTGTTGTCTCTTGGAACCTTGTTCTTCCCTGAAGGGAGATCGAAGAGGAGTGGATCTGAGGAGAAGGTACATTGTGGGGACCTGGGAGGAGTGGAGGGAGGGTACCTGTGCTCAGGGTGTGTTGGATGAGAGAAGAATCATTTTTCAAACAAACAAAAAAAACAGAAAAAAAAAACATTAGAAAAAGTAGTAATCTACCTTGGTTATAAATTTCCATGAACTATACCAGAAAGGAAAGGCAAAAGGATATAGAAATAAAAAACCATGAACCAATAGCCATGCTGAACTTCAGAAAAGATCAATGAAGTTAGAGAGGTAAATATGGAGAAGGGAAGATGGAGGGGGAGCATTTGGTTCAATGTTTCCAGCAGGGCAACATCAAATGACTAGCAATTAATGGACCAATGGAGGGCCAGGGAGAGAGTACATACATAGATTTTACCCAGGTCTCTGGCCAGAGGAGTTGCAACAATTGGTAATGCCATCAAAAGAATTCCTCATATGTTAGAGGACAAGAATATCATTAAATTACTATATTTCAGACACATGCTTGTGGGGATATCTAATGAGCGGTGACAGAAAGAGACAATGGTCAAGCTAAGAGCAGGGGTGACTTGTATTCAATCAACTGTATTAAAAAGGGTTGAAAAATATCTGTACTGAATATGGATTTTTTTCACTATATAATTTCTCACAATAACACAGGATAGCAATTACTTACCTAGGGCTTTCACTGTCAAATACTTTAACATAGAGGTAATTTAAGATGCTTGGAAAGTTGTGCAGTGTTTATATTTCATCATTTCATGGAAGGAATTTGGGCATGCAGATAGAGTGCTAACCTTGGAGTGGAACTGGAACCAGCCCTTGGAAGATCCTGAAGGATTATTTTACGATATAAAAACCATGTGTCAGTAATGAAGCAAGAAGGATGCATGGGCAGGAGCGATGTGATGGTGTCTGTATAAGGACGAGCGGAGATGGAGGTAAGTAAACTTAGTGCTGGTCAACTTGAATAATTTGGAGTATGGTTTGTCTGGTACCTGGTCCTGAACTTATTAAGAAGATTTGATATTGACACTGAATGTGAAAATCTGATTGAGAGATTGAGTGTGTACTTTGGTTGCTACATTTTCACGAGTTATTTACTGTCATGATAGATTAGCCATTCTTTAGTTTTGAGTTCCAGTTCTCTCAGAGTCAGAGAGGTCCCAAGATGCCCAAGAACCAGAAAATGAAAGTCATGGTTAATGACCTAGCAAATGAGATATTTGGATAAATACACCATAATGAGTTGATTAATAAAACATAATTATTTATGAAAATCTCTTAATTTTAAGAGTTAATATTTTGTTTTATTTTTGTTTTGTTTTATTTTTTGAGACAGGGTTTCTCTGTGTAGCCCTGATGTTCCTGGAACTCACTCTGTAGATTAGGTCTGGAACTCAGAGACCCACCTGCCTCTGCCTTCCAAGTGTTGGGATTAAAGGCATGTACCACCACTGCCCAGTAATTAAGAACATTTTAAATGATAATCTATAATTGTACATATGTATGAGGTTAAATTTGATACTCTGATACTTTTATGCAAAATAGAATGATTGGATCCCTCTGATCAGAGAGAATGACATTTTTTTCAACGATGTAAGCATTGAGAAGTTTCTCCTCTTTTGGTAAATGACCTGCCACCCACTCAGGCAAGAAACTCAAATTAAGCTTAGTGGGTCACACACAAAAGAAGAAACACATGATAGCAAAAAGGCTGTCTCCTTGGAATGAAGGATCCAAGCAGAAGAGGGAGGCGGGTGGATAAGGGGATGAAGTTCAAAAGAAATAAAATTTATTCTATAAATGTACGATGTTGCCAAACAACTGAGCATATATTTAAAGCATTTATCTATTCCATATTCGGTCCAAGCATGTTTTCCCCCAAGTATTTCTCGTCCACAGTTTGTTGAAATCATCGATGCAGAACTCAGAGACATTAAGGGTTGAATATATAATTAGATTTTTTTCCTATAATAATACAATTCAGGGTTGAAAACCTCTCGTTAATGAGCAAGCCTGGTCCGCTGCTTGTGTTTGTCCATAAAGTTCAATCACCACAGAGATCCATCTGTGTAACCACGGGCTCCCGCCCTTCAGTGACGGAGATGACTGGCAGCCACAGATACCAGATCGCCTGGAAGACTAGAGCACAGAAAAGGTTCACCACCCATTATGAACTGTATCGTCATTTATATGGAAGCATACTTTTATCGGTTCCATAGTGATGTGTTGCCAATACGTGCTGTCATTTGAAAAAAGCAAGCATTGATTCTTGGGTCATGTGACGATACTGTTCACTCTCAAAATTCCAAATTCCAAATGTTTGTAGATTAAAAAGAAGCCTAAAGCCTGCCGTCTTAAATAGTAGAATTAAATAAATATTGTTAATAAATAATCGTAAATAGGAAGCAAAGGACTAGCTGTGTATAATGTAAATCACAAGAGTACCAAATGATAGCACGTGAGTGTTATGAGGTGCAGACACTGTTCACACAAGAGCATTGAAGTGCCCACATCCCCCTGCGACAGAGCAGCCCGTGCCCTAGCTTCTTGCCCACCTCAAGTTTACTACTGAGTCATTCTAGCCAGAGGAAATAACTGCAGACCTGGACAACAGTTCATCCTGGGATGACTATGGCATACCCTAACACTTTACACTGAAAAAAAAAAAATCAAACCGTATACCTCTCTCTCACACACATCTCATATTTGATGATATTCCTTAACTTCATGAATTCCTATAAAAATCATTGAGCATTCATTTTTTTTTGAAACCAGTAGCTGTAGTATATCACAGCAAAGACAAGGAAAGAACCCCCAGGAAGGTCTGTATGTGCTGAGCAAGGAACGGGTTGTGAAGGTTATTGATGGAGAAGCAAAGTGTGAGGGGTTTTAAACATCTTAAACTGTTATCTCGTTCCTTTGCACTAACATTGTGAACCCATTTTCAATCAGTGGTTCAATTGGCTTTATTTAAGAATGGGTTGTATGCTAGAGAGATGGCTCAGAGATTAAGAGCTCTGAATTCTCTTCCAGCAGACATAGATTCAATTCCCAGCACCCAAATGGCAGCCCCTAACTGTCTGTAACGCCAAGATCGGACACCCTCACACCAACGTGCATGAAGGCAAAACATCAATGCACATAAAATAAAAATAAATTATATTTTTTAAAAGTGTGTCACAATATATATAAACGTGTCTTTCAAAACCTCCCCTTCCCCAGATGAGTTTTTAACTTTTTGTTTTATTTTTTGAGATTATAATATAATTACATCATTCCTCCCCTTTCCTTTCTTCCCTCTGAAACCTACCATATACCTTTTCTCATTTTCTTTCAAATCTGTGACCTCGTTTTTTTTCATTGTTGTGATACATGCATGCACACATCTGTGTATTTATGTATATATTCCTAAATAAATAAATAAAACCCTCTCAGCCTATGTTACCTGCATGCATGTTTTCTTTATAAAATAAATGCAGTGATGACTAAGCACTGAATGTGCTTGTTAAATAACACTAAAATCAATGATTAAATAAATCAAAATGAAAGAACAAGAATAGCGTTTATTTTCCTTCCTCTGTTTTTCTCTCGTCTTCTCTTATCTTTCTTATATCAGCATTATTTAGGAGACAAGGTAAACTTGGGACAGGAATGATTCTAGAAAATGAGTCCCTGGTTTACATTGTCAGGCATACTTCTCTAATCCAACACGCGCTATGCTCCAAACTGACGCAGGAAACCGGACCAGAGAGGAGAGCTGAGGTCGGAATGCTCACAAATAATTATAAACAAACGGGTGGTTTACTTCGTCTGTAAAGCTTCGGTAGTTGATCAGGCTCCAATTAGCAAAGTCCTTGCAAGCACCCAGCCAAGGCGGCACCCGTTTCGTTCCCCAGTGCAAACTGCAGGTTCCCACTCACACAAATCTCACAGCTCACGGGCTTGACTTCCTTGTGTGTTCGACGCCACCAGTTTGAAAGATGGCACAGCAGAAATAGACCTGTTCACAAATTACTATGGCGGGTTCCAGTGGTATATACGGGGCTCAGTAAAGAAGTTGGCTGAACCGTGTTATTATCGTTGGGTGTGGGCAGAAGTCATTTATAGAAACACACTACATGAACAAACAGTTTCTCCCCACTTTGCAGAACATACTTCCTGGTGCGCGGAGTAGAGCATTATTCTTGCGGGTCACTGGAGCATCGTACTGACCTGCTGCAAGCACAGTTTGTTGCTTGAGGAAAGGAACAAAAGAGAATTTGCATTCCTATCGTTTTTTCTGCTTTCGCTTTATTGCTTCTATTGGTTTTTTGTTTTTTGTTTGTTTGTTTGGTTGGTTTTTTTTTTTTTTTTATCTTTTTTGTGGCTTATTAGTCCTGAGGATCAAAAAACAGCTCAGGCTGGCTTCAAACCGTGACAGTCCTCCTGCCTCAGCCTTCCAAGCGCTGGGATCACATCACTCGCCGCTTGCTACTGTATTCTTTTCACCTAACGCATTTACGAAATGTGTATTCTTACGCTTTCTTAAACAGGTTTACTTGTTGAAAAATAACTCAAAAGTTACGAGGGTGAATAGATGAAGCAGTGCCGATGATACAGTTCTTTCCAAAGCTTCGCCTTGCCCCGCTGAATGGACCTCAAGTCCAGTCACCGAGAGGCACCATTGCGCAGACCTGCCCAGCAACACATCAGCAGCGTTCCCATGGCAGATATAAGGCTTTGAGTATTTTGATAATTGGGTATTATCCTGTTTTATTTTTTCCTCTAGTTTAGGGTCTGTTTTGCTTTGGCACTATTTTACCACATAGTCCTGGTAGACCTTAAACTTTGCTGCATAACCAAGCAATAAACTCAAACTTCTTATTCTCCTCTCTCCACCTTCCAAACAACTCAGATTTCAGATGTGTGCTATCAAACCCAGTTTCCCCTGCCAGGAATAGAACCCAGAGCTTCCTGAATGCCAACCGAGCACTCTATCCACAGAGCTACACCCTAAACCATTGCATTTCTTTAAATGTTTACTTAACCATATATTAGAAAGTGTAACGACAGAACTTCCTCATAGTATTAAATGATTATTTGTGTGTATGAGTGTGTGTATGTGTGTGAGTGTGTGTGTGCGCGCGCACACTCATTCTTGTGCCCCAGCCTATGTATGGAGGTGAAAGAAAAACTTTCTGAAATTGGTTTCTTCTTTTTCTTCCACCAGGTTTCTAGGGATCAGGCTCAGGTGTTCACACTTGTAGAGCAAGCATCTTTACCCACTTTCTAGAAGGCCTAACTTTCTAGACGGCCCCACCCGACATTCTTTAACAGCCATATACGATTCCTTTCTGTAATCTAAAGTGATCTATTCAACCAATTCGTTCTGAAGTATATTTTGCAGGGTCTCTAACTCCACAATTCTGCATTTGCACAACAGTTAACAGCTTTCTGTGCATAAGCTCCCATGGATCTCCTAGCAACATCAAGACAATATTTACTATCTTTCACACATTGTTACACGTGCTTGCTGCGCTTGGTTCTCATAACAAGTGTTTGAACTCAGGATTACTGCTATCTCCTTTTATTTAGGAGACACAGGCTGGAGTGTGGGTGAGATTTTTGCTGAGCTACTAAATGGCAGAGTCAACTTTGGAACGTACACTATCTAGCTCCAAAACACAAGTGTGACCACTAAACTGAATGCAGGGTCTTTGGCAGTGTGTGCCTTTTGAACACTTGGTTCCTAGTTGTTACTTCTTGGGAAGCTGGTGGAGCCATTGGGAACTGATAGGTTACAGGTTTCCAAGGGAGCCCCCTGAAAGGTATTCCCTCTTTAGTTCCAAGTAGCTGTCTACTTCCTGATCTGCTATGAGGAGACCAAAACTTGCTATATGCTCTAGCTTTCTAGTTTGAAGCTTTCCCTGACCTTGTGAATCTGAATTCACCCACTCACATGTTTTAGGAATTACAAACAACAGTAAGGCCTCATTTTTTGTACCCTGACAACATAAATGGACCAGTGAGTGGATTTTGTTTGTTTGTTTGTTTGTTTTCTTTCCTACATCGATGTTCTCAAAGAACATCAAGAACATCGTTTTTGAGAAAGAGTCTGATATTTCTGACTATTTGCAGTGAGTTTGAGTTTGATATGTGATTTGAAATTTTCCAGTATTCAATATTTATATAGAGGAGCCAGAGTCCCTTAGCCAAGACTGAAGCAAATGTCAGACTAAAGTCTTCACACAGTGTGGGAAAGAGAATACGTAAAAAAAAAAATCTGAGAAGTGAATAGTTGAGAACTAAAATCCAGTCCGTGTGAGGAAACATTCAAGGTGAAGAGATTTATTTTTATATTTGATATAGACTATAAAAATTTAAAGATTGTGAATTAATAACTGCATTACTGCTTAAAATAATAAAGACAAGATACAATAGTTTTCATGTAATTTTCATCTTTATTACAGTAAATTACAAGCCTTAAATGTTAAAAAAAATTAAAGATTCATAATTATGAAGCTATGATTCCTAAACAAACCACAAGTCAATTAACTATGTGAGATGAGAAAAGTTATTGAATGTCTCCAAGCCTTTGAACCCCAATCTGAACTCTGGATTCTGCTTTCTGCCTTCTAGATCTCTTATAAGTATTAGCTGAGTTGACATATTTGCATGGCTTCCTAGACCGTAAATATAAACCAAGCATCTAAGATGCTTTTACCATCACTGGATTGCAGTTTCCCAACTGGGACTTTATGTGCAGAAACACTTATTACTGGGTTGATTTTCTACTATCCCTGGCTTTCTACTCCAAACAGATGACATGCTACAGCTGAGTCATAAATGGCCACCAAAGGAAAAATGCACTTAATTCTATTTGTTCTTTAATTGTTCTCAACCAGCTGTTCATACCACAAGGTCTCATAGCAGCACTTTCAGCTTTCATAACCCAGTCTTTGAATTACTGGAATGTGTCTCTTATAGTTGAATCTTTTCCAGTTCTTTTATACACTTGCAATTTATTTTTTTTCAACTGTCATAAATGATTATGTAGCAAGAGAAAGACAGATCTGTATGAGCCGTGAAGCAATAAAATGTAATAATTGGTGATAAGTGTGGCTTTTCCAGAATTGTGTAGACATTGCATGTCAATGGCTTACAGATAAGTAACAGTGACAAAACCACAAGCAGCTGATCTACACTTTAGAACCCAACACATAAGCAATGCATGTTTCCAACAAACTGAACTTAGGGAACATTACATTCACTCTCGGAAGTCAGCAAATGTGACCTTCAGACCATATGAGAAAGAGTATAATCTGGAAAGAAAGTTTCAAAGATCCAGGAGAGGAAAGTCAAATTGTTTATCTCATGTCAAAGTCTACTATTTGAGCCATAAAGTAAGCTGAGATATATAATTTGATATAAGAAATGGTGCTTTGGAGACAGATTTTTCTTCAAAAGGTCAATTTTCCTTTTACAGTTTGCTTAATTGTTCTCTAAAAATTATTCTGCCTTCTTGTCATGACAACACAAATGAACTTGCTTTACTCTGTCTGCAAAGTCCATGGTCTTTCTTATAAGTGGGTGAACATTTGGGTATGATTTCCCTTTGCTATGAAGTGCAAGTATTTTACTTGGCCACATCAACTCCCATTCAGTGTTTACCAATTTATAAAACCTCTGCTCAATTACTGCAGCTAATTTCTTTGTTGAATGATGTATGTTGCCTGCCTATTCTTATAGAAGCACCTGTCATAATCCACTGTCTTCTTGGACTTAAATGTCTTTCATTAGACGTTAAGTTAGTTGACACATTTTATTGAAGATGGTAAGAAATGTATAGTATAGATATTCTTGGGCGTTTGTCATAAAATGGGGAGTAATACTCATTGTAAATACTTGCCATTGTTATACTGGCAGAAGTTAATCATCATTTCCTCACTCCAGGATGCCATTGTTCAGAACAAACTATAAAACACTGAAAAAATCCATTGTTCCACAAATACTTCCAGAGAAAATTGTTCAAGCATTTTCCAAGGTAGCCTGGTAGTTAATTCTGAGACGAGACTATCATTTCCTTTGGGTACAACCCAAACATCGAACCACCTGGCCATATGGTAGGTCTGAGTTTGGTTTTTTGTTTGGTTTTTTGTTTTTTGTTTGTTTGTTTGTTTATTTTAAGGGACATACCATTCATATAATTTACACTTAAACTAGCCACGTGTAAAGGCTCCCTTTCACCACATATTATACTTGTTATAGTTTGACTCTGTAGCAGCCTCCCTAAGTCTAACTGATGTGACATCATACCCATTGTGGCTTTTATTCATCGTGCTGATGACTAGTTCTTGAGGTCACCTTTTATATTCCCTTTGGCCATTAATAGGACCTGGAGTGGCACTTACACAGTGTCTGAGCTCACCATTGCATATGCTGCCTTTTCCTCACGTTCTCTTTTTTATTTTTCCTTTAATCAGCATATTTATTTGTGTTATTGAGCTTTATGTCCCTTATACACTTGACTGTCACCTGCCTAGTCATAGCCTTACATTATCCCATCCTGTGGGGTGCCTTTCATCACACTGCTTGCTTTGCTTTAGAGAACTATGCAGTCCTCCTCATCTATTTTCTTCTGCTACCTTTGCTTTTCATATTTTATCCAAAACACAGTTGTCAAGGTCTCTATGAAGGACACTTGCACCTCTGCATTTTCTTAGCGGTTTCATAGTTCAATAATTATATTTTGGCTTGACTTTTTGCAGGATGATCTGCATAGGTTCACTGTGTTCTTGTTGGTATCTAGATTTTTCCAACACTGCTTATTGAACAGACTACTCTTTCCCCGTTGTTTATATTTTGGTAACTTTGTCAATGATTATTAAAAGTAAACCCCTAGACTACAAAAATGTCAGATTCCTTAAGAAGGAATGCTGGAGAGACACACGGCAAATATCTTATCTCAATCCCTATATTATATCTCTACATTGGTGTAGAGAGAATTATTGGGGTGCCATGCCACCTGGCAAGAACTTGACATCGACCAAGGTGAAGTTTCTGTAGCTTTTAGTATATTAAAGCAAATTTCTCTATATCTAATTTTTGGGGTGCTTACTTACAAAATTATTTTACTTTTTTCAAGTACTTTTTCTCCAGCCATTGATATGATCATGTAAGTTTAATTTTTGTTCTGTTATCATGGGAAACTAGGTTTAACAGTTGCTGTATGCTGAACCATTCTTTCATTTCATGGATAAATCCTAGTGGTAGTGTATGATCCTTCCACTATGTTGTCAAATTTGTTTTTTTTTTATGTTGTATTTAGAATTTCTGTATTTAGAGCCAATAGGAAAGCAGCTGTGATTTTCTTGGAGTATGTGGCACTGGCTTTAATACCAAGGTAACAGTAGTCTCATGAAAGGTATTTGAAAGTATTTCTTCATCTTCCATAGTTTGACATAGTTTGAAAAGTGGGCACTGTTCTTTCAATGATTCAGTGAATCTAGTAAGGTCATTTGGACTTGGGATTTCTTTGTTTAGAGATTTTGATGACTGATGCATCTGATCCGCTCAGATTTATGGCTTCTTTGTACCCTGTCTCAGTGCTTCAAGGAAGTTATGAATTTCCTCTGAATTCAATTTGTCAGTACGCACTTCTTCACAGATAACTTTTTTTTCTTTGTCTCTTTTTTTTTATTATTGTATATATTCTATATTTACAATTCATTTCCCTTTTTCTGGTTCCCCACCCCCAAAGGTCCCACATGTCCTTTTCCCTCCCCCTGCTCCCGCATCCACCCCCTCCCACTTTACTGTTCTTGTACTCTCCCCCAATGATGTTTTGGTCCATTCTAGCACCAGTGTCCACTCCTTTCTTCTTGTGAGACATCACTTGATATGTGATTTGTGTCTTTGGTGTTCCAAGCTTCTAGGCTAATATCCACTTATCAGTGACTGTATACCATGGGTATTCTTTTGAGACTGGGTCACCTCACTTAGTATGACATTCTCCAGCTCCATCCATTTCTCTAAGAATTTCATGAATTCATTGTTTCTAATGGCTGAATAGTACTCCATTGTGTATATTTACCACATTTTTTTTATCCATTCCTCTGTTGAGGGACATCTGGGTTCTTTCCAGCTTCTGGCTATTATATATAAGGCTGCTATGAACATAGTGGAGCATGTATCCTTATTGCATGCTGGTGAATCTTCTGGGTATATTCCCAGGAGTGGTATGACAGGGTCCTCCGGAAGTATCATGCCCAGTTTTCTGAGGAACAGCCATACTGATTTCCAGAGTGGTTGTACCAGCTTGCATTCCCACCAGCAGTGGAGGAGTGTTCCTCTTTCTCCACATCCTCGCCAACACCTGATGTCTTCTGAGTTTTTAATCTTAGCCATTCTGACTGGTGTGAGGTGAAATCTCAGGGTTGTTTTAATTTGCATTTCCCTAATGACTAGTGATGTTGAACATTTTTTAAGGTGTTTCTCAGCCATCCGAATTTCTTCAGGTGAAAAGTCTCTGTTTAAGATGCTTCACCTCTCCGTGGCATCACTAAAACATCTTCTCTTACATTTTAGACTTCATTTGTTGAAACCTTATCCCCCATCTTTCTTGACTTGTCTACTTCTAGGTTTGTCATATTGGTTAATCAAGGGAAAATCCAAATCAAACATTTCAATTTCAAATTATTTTTCAGTAGCATCTTTCTTGTACTTCTTGACCGATCATTTTCTGTTTCTACCTGCTAACTTCATAGTTTTTTACTCATTTGTTTCTTAGTTCTCTTGGACATAAAATTAGCTTCATGACTTTGCTTTGTCTTAATGTCAATTTTTATTCCTATGTGTTCTACTTTTACAACTGTTTTTGTTACCTTCCCTAGGTTTAGGTAAGTTGTATCACCACTTATACTGATTCACTATCTTTATACTTCTCAAAGTTGACAATAACTATGGACGATGAAAACATCCAAATGAACAGTTCCCACAAAATAAAATAAAATTTAAACTTAAAAATGTTTAATGAAAATAAAGTAAAATTAAATGAGCTTGTGCCAGAGATACACCTCACTGGAGGAACACTGCCTATTCAATATGTGATTGGCCTTTACACAAAAACCACAATGCCAAGTACTGGATACATCCCTATGAATAGAGAAGTCTCAGAGTTCCCCATGCCCAAAATTCATGTCCCTGTCATTGTTGTTCATTTCTCAGAACTAAGCAGCAAGAACTTCTTTCTGGGGATGCCACATTAGTTACAGGACTTGCAGAAATCAAGTTGAAATGAACTGGGAAACCAATCACCCTGCTGGGTAGCACTCATCATGCCAGAAAGTGCTACATAAGCTCAGAGAAGATTCATGAGTGGTCTCATCATACTGTAGAACATGCAAACAATACTTACCCCGCAGGCAAGATATGCCCACTGGTGCAATAATAACACAAGTATTTTAAACATAACTGACACTGTGATTGGCTTGGAAACCCACTATAGCACTAAGCAAAAGCCTATGATTTGGTAGGTCATAGACCCATTGGAGGGCCATGTTCCCCGCTGTTTTCCCTAACTGGGCACATTGTGAAATCACCTTACAAATATTTGTGTTTATACTAATGGATCAGTGCCATTTTCAGACATAGCAGATAAGTTTCTTTTTGCAGAAACATATACATGGCCAAAATACCAAAAGGAAATGACCATTGAGTGCTCAACCCTCAACAATACAGCTATATATCCCACCCAAAGTCTTAAACAGCTTCTGTGGGCAGTGATTAGAGCTGCTTTAAGGGTCAGTGGCTGAGGAGTCCCATGTGGTACAATCATCTGGGCATAACACGGCTACTACAATCAGCCAGATGCAGCAGCTATGGATAGATGCAAAAGACCATCTGGTATATGTCAATAATTACTTTCATTCTAACAGGTTTAACTACAAATGTCTCCACATTGATTTGCTGCACAGTGTATCTATCTAAAGTAACACTACAAAATCACCACTTTTCCTGTATTGCTACTTCTGCTTTTTGTTAATAGTTAGTTAATGAACTTTTGGGTTTCTCGATGATGATTACCTGTACTTCTGTAAAGTACCATACACTATAATGAGCTTTATGACAACTTTAATAGAGATGATTTATCAATTTAGTATAACCAAAATTCTTCAACCTACATCAATACCACTTTTTTGTATCTTATTTTAAAAAATGATCCCCTAATCATGAAATTTACATTAAACTTTGGGATCTGCCTTTTATTTTTAAATCCTTTTTCAGTAAGAATTGTCAGGTAATTTTTTATTTTTCAATAATCACATTCTTTACTGATGAAGGCATACATGCCCTTAATTGTGATCCTTTCACATATATTTTTTACTCTCCATTAAATTATTACACTTTGGGGAGTTCTCACATGTTTGAGTTCATTGCTTTATTTGCATTGTTTTTATAAGGTGCCATGACTAAAAAAAATGTTCACAGAACTAGAATGAGTTTTGAAGACAAAACAAAATGAAATTCATAGATATTATTTTCAACTTTAAATAACCTACTTCATGATTCTCTATTTTTTTATGTCTTGAGGCTCCTAGGCAGTTATTGAACTCTATGAATATTTACATAAAATATGATAGCTATAAAAATAAATATTAAAGCAAAATGATCCACTGTAACAAAATAATTTTATTTTTTTGTTGTTTTTTCTAGGGGGGGGAGGATTTGGTTTTTTCGAGACAGGGTCTTTGTATAGCCTTGGCTGTCCTGGAACTCACTCTATAGATCAGGCAGGCCTCGAACTCAGAAATCCATCTGCCTCTGCCTTCCAGAGTGCTGGGATTACAGGCATGCGCCACCACCGCTCAGCTACAAAATAATTTTCAAAGTACTAACATTGTGATATAATAATTTATGTGCTTTTTGATAATCACACTAAATAACAGTATATAAGAACCATAATAGGCAGATAATTTTAAACCTATACAATGTATTTAAAATAACTTCACATCACAATAAGATAAAGCTACCACATTTCTTTTTGAAAAAGACATTAGTATTTGTAGGAAGCCACGTTCGCCATTACAAGATGGCGCCCATTTCCTGTGATGAATCAGCGATGTGCTGTTGTTTACTCCACTCCCGTGCCCTACTGCACATGCGCGCGGGTAGAGGTTTGGCAGGTCGCAGCTCAGACCCGGAACATACTAATGAGGCATCATGGCGTGCACCAATCAGGTAGAAACACGTCTAGCCTAGGCCTATTTAAGTACCACCATTCCTTTTTTCATGGTCTTTCGGCAATCAACCCTGCAATAAACGTCTGTGGAAGGATCCTGATTGTCTCGTGTCATTCTTGCTGGCAAGATAGGCACGACCTACAAGTATTGATATGAATAATACTATTATTGTTGATGGTTTTTATATAATTTTGCTAACTTTTAGTTCAATATTAGTGAAAATAAGGAAGCAAATTTTTTCCTTCAAGTCTGCGATCTCTGTATTCTATAATCTCCATTTGCAAACTCCCTGTCTTCTGGAACAATGGGAAATATTCCAGCCATGGCTAGAAGTTAGCTTTACTTTTAACATCAGACACAAAAAGAAATAATAACTTTCAGCGTCGGGATTTATACTTCCAAGTCAATGAGCTCTGTCCTTGTTCCTTTTTCTCTTCGTTTGACAAATTATCTGATTGGAACCCACAAAGGTATTTCATAATTTGCTAACGAACTACATAAATTTGAAAATGAAAAAGTTCAGCCCCAGGTTATCCTTTAAGAACAGGAGAATCTTCAAGCGTTTTTAATATCTGCATTTCCCTCCTTATAATTTTAGGGGTTTGTGTCTCTTTTCTGAATCAGAATGATGTATTCACAGATTGTCACAGGCTCATCATCCATTGACCTAATGGCCCATTAAAGATGAAGTGAAACCTTGTAAAATAACATCATCCCCGTCTTATGTTCTCAGGCACACACAGAGTACTTAGACTTACTTATTGTCAGCCGCCTAAATGGAACTTGGCTCTCTCAGGATGCATTAGTCACACATCCCCACAGTCACCCACAATGGAGTAGGATCTCCAGCCATTCCAGAGTTACTCCCTGCTGTTAACCAGCCTGAGAGAGTGCCTCTAGTTCAATAGGGGACATTTCTGTTCTTCCATGACTTCTAAATGTCACTAAAAACTCAGTTCCTATCATATGTGTTTTCTGGGCACAGGACTTACTTGCCAGTTTGGTTTTAGATGTAAAATAAATCACTCCACTAATGGATTGGGTTTTTGTTATAATTGATGGTTTTAATTTCATATCTGTATATTGTATTTCCATCATTTCCTCTCTTCCTCTAGCTTTTCTATACATCTTTGGACTCCCTCTCATGTCATGGCCACTTTTGCTTTAATTATTATTGTTACATGTTTATATGAATAAATACATAAACACAAATTGTTGATTCTACTTAGTATTACTCATATGTACATGTGTTTATAACTGAGCACTTGGTGTTAGCTAACAATTTAGGAGGACCTATCCCTAGAGAAGGCTGAATCTCACTCTCTTCAGCAGTCATTAAATGCCTATCATACTTCATTTACAGATGGAGCCTTCTCATGATGTCTGCATTCACACTGGCGTGTAACTGGTCTTGCCACTGTTCAGGTCTTATTTAGTCTGTCAAGTTGTTAAAATAATACGAGTGCAATTCCCCTGTTCTTATAGAGAAGACAGAGTCTCAGAAGCGTTCTGGTCATCTGGCTCTTAAATTTTTTCTGCCCCTAGTTCGTGAGGTTCCCTGACTGTCAAGTGAAAGGGCAGGGTTATGGATGAAGCGATTGGTACTGCGCAACCTGCAGTGAATTTTCTTGTGCATTTTGAGCAGGTGTGACTTTCTGAAATGGTCTTCTGCAGAGAGAAGCTTTGATGATAAAAAGCGAAAGCTATAGGAAAGGAAGGGTGAGTAATGAGAATATGGTCAGGGGGTCAGGGATTGGACTGGTTGGAGAAAGTGGTAGTGTTGAGTTTCCCTCTAGTTTCTATGTCCTCGCCAGCTGTGAGTAGTTAGATTTTCAGTACCAGACATGAATTCCCTCTTACTGAGTAGGTTTTAGGTTGAATTACTCAACAATTATTTACCACTCAGACATACATACCCCTTCTGAATTTTAAGGGATGTCTGGTTAATGTTCAGGTTCATGTGCACCACAGTTGGGTAGAAACTATTGTTTCTTTACCTCATTCCCTTAGAAATTTTCATAGTGCCTTTTTATACTATGAATGCTAGTCTTTAGTCTTCAGGAAGGATGTTCCAGGTCAGTTCTAGTTGAATTTCTACAAGTCTTGTTTCCAAAGTGTGTAGTTTCTTCGGCAATTAAAAACTTATTTTCACAGACTCCTCTCCCCCCACCCCACCACCGGAGCTCCCGGGGACTGGACCACCAACCAAAGAGTATACATGGAGGCATCCACGGCTTCAGCCTTGTATGTGGCAAAGAATGGCTCTGTTGGACATCAGTGGAAGGAGTGGCTCTTGGTCCTGTGGGGGTTTGATGTCTCACTGTAGGGGAATTCCAGGGCAGAAAGGCAGGAGTGTGTGGGCGGGTGGGTAGGGGAGCACCCTCATTGAGGAAGGGAGAGGGGGCATGGGATAGGGAGTTTTCAGAGGAGAGACCTGAAAAAAATATAACATTTGAAATGAAAATAAATAAATACCCAATAAAAGAGAAAAAAATGAAAACAAAATAAAAAGGAAAAGAAAAAGAAAAAGGAAAAGAAAAAGAAACTTACCTTCAAAATCTTGAAGAAAGTCGAAACAATAGCCTATATAGTTTGTGAAGTCTCCAACACTCCTTAACAACAACTCAAAAGGAGTCCTCTCCTGCCTGGAACTGTTGTTTTGTCAGACAGTCTATGCTTTAGGAGGAGCATTATCATCCCAAATCACAAAATATTTTTATGTATTATATATCCCATATTATATATTGTACAACCTATACCATACATTATAATGCATGGGTATTTTACATTAACATGCATTATTCTTTGTGACTTTATTTAAAAATTCTTTTAGTGTTTTTTTATCTTTTCTTCCTAACTATCCCTCTGATTTCCCTCCCTACTCTCAGTTAAAGCCTCCATCCATTTTTTTTTCCACTAAGCCCTTGGTAACTCCTGTATCCTGCTCTTCCACTCTCTAGGGTTCCTCCTCGCTACCCCATGAATGGTCCCATTTTGCTTTCTTAGTTCCTTTGGTTACTCCATGTTAAGTACTTATTTCTCAAGATTTGGAACTGGGGACCAATCACCAGTAAGAGAACGTGTGTGTGGTATCTGCCTTTCCGGGTCTGGGTTACATTATTTTGTATGATGTTTTCTAGTCCATCGTTTACATATAAATTTCATGGTTTTATTTTTCTTTACACTGAAGGTAATTGAACTGCATACGTGTAACACATTTCATTATCACCAGTCGAAGAGTATTAAAGGAGTTTCCGGTATTTTAGCTATTATGAACAGTTGAGAAAATATGAATGGAGTAAGATTTTGAGTCCTTTGTGTATATGTCAAGAAATAGTATAGCTGAGTAGTATGACAGATTTAATTCTTGCTTTTTAGTTCTCTACACTGATTTCCAGAGTGACTGCACCGTTTTGTAATCCCATCAACAATGAATGAAGGTTTCCCTTTCCTACATCCTTGTCAGCTTTTGTTGCCATTTGTTTTCTTGACCTTAGGTATTCTGACTTAAGTGGGAAATAATGTCAAAGTAATTTTAATTTCCTAATTTCTTAGGACAATAAACAGTATTTAACATATTTCTTAGGTATTTTAATTATTCTTTTCAATGTTCTCTAAACAGTTAACCCACTTTTTTTTAACTCTTTAAATAGTGAATGAATATTAATCACATATATCAGTTTTATGACTAGCAAAAGTTCTCTCCCATTCTATGGCCTCCTTTTGACTACATTGATTGGTTGCTTTGTTTTGTAGAGGCTATTTACTTTTATGTCGTACCCCCTTGTCAATTATTGACCTTAATTCCTGGGCAAATAGAGTTCTGTTCCAGAAGTACTTTCCTGCACCTATATAATGTAGGGTACTTCCTGTATTTTATTCTAGCAGTTCAATGGTTCAAATTTCACACTGAGGATTTTTTTTTAACCACTCAGAATTAATGTATTATGTAGAAGTGATAGATATCGATCTAAATTCATTCCTCTACATGTGGGCTTCCAATTTCCCAGTGCCATTTGATAAATATACCAGCTTTAATCCCATGGATGCTTTTGGCAACTTTGTCAAGTATCAGACTGATGGTTATGTGCATTCATGTATTTTGTTCCATTCATCTACATGTGTTTTTTTTCTAGTACCATGATATTTTTATTCCTGTAGGTCTTGAAATATTTGAAATTTTCTTGAATATTTCTTGAAAGCTGAAATGGTATTACCATCAGCATTGTCTTTTAGGGTTCCATGTATATTTTAGGATGGTTTTTCCTATTTCTGTAAAGAATGAGGGGGGATTATTTGTTTGGGGTCACAAGGGATCTGTAAATGGCTATAGGTGAGATGATCATTTTCACCACATTTTTTCTACCAAAGCATAAGAATGGAATATCTTTCCATTACCTCGTATCTTTCTCTTCATTAAGAGACTTACAGTTTTTGCTGTGGAAGTCCTTTAATTCTTTGGTTAGGATTATCTTTAAATACTTTATTTTCTTTGAAGCTACTGTGAACAGGAATAACTTCATGATTTCTTCCCCATGTTTTTGTTGGTGGTGTTTAGAAAGGCTATGATTCTTATAAGTTGTTTCCTTATCTTGCAATTTTGTTAAAATTAGGGATCATTTCCTGAAGCTTTCTGGTAGAATTTAAGTACCTCCTATGCATAATATTATTTTATCTCCAGATAGATATTTTTTTCTTCTCCTAGCTGTAGCCCTTTATTTTTTCTTCTTTTGCCTTAGAGCTCTAGATAGTGTTTCAGCACTGTATTAAAGAGGAGTAGGGAGAGTGGACAACCATGTTTCACTGATGATTTTGATTGAGTTGCTTCAAGCGTTTCTTCATTTAGGATGCTATTGACTGTGGGCTTGTAGATACATAGATTTACCATGTTGAGATATCCTTTCCTACCCTTTCTCTCAGCACCTTTATCATGGAGGCACATTGGGTGTTTTTCTGCATCTATTTAGAAGATCATTGGACTTTTGTCTTTGACTTCATTTATATAATTTATTTTATCTATTGGCTCATGTATATTGAACTAACCCTATACCTCCAGTGTAAAACTAGTTTGATCTTGGTAGATGATCTTTTGGTATATGCCTGCATTCAGCTTGAGAATATTTTACTTAAGAGTTTTACATATGTGTTCATCAGGGTTGTTATTGCACGTTTACTTTGTTTTCGTATTAGATTAATACTGATTTTGCAGAACATGTGTGGGAGTGATCCTTCTGTCTCCAGTGTTTTTCCATTTTTGTTTTGTTTTCTAATTATTGGTTGCAGATCTTCCTTAGATGTCTGGTAGTGCTGTGAATCTACCTGGGCCTGGATTTTTTTAAACTCAGAACACTCATAACTGTCTTGGTTGTTCTTTTCATGGATCTCGTCAGAGTTTTGATCTCTTTTTTGTAGTAACTATCATGCTATGGATAAACCTAGTAATTCATCAGAAAATACTTCATATTTTCTAACTTAATGAAGTATACCTTTCAAAAGTATTTCCTAATAATATTCTGAATGTCTTAGGTTTGTGTTGTATGGTTTCCCTGATCATTTCTGAATCCACTAGTTACACCCTCTGCCTCCCTCCCCACCTTTGGTAAGTTGTGCCAAGGACCTATTGATTTTGTTCATATTCTCAAAGAACCACCTCTTAGATTTCTTTTGAATTCCTTATTTTCTTTCTTCTTCATTAATTTTGAGTCTGATTTTTATTACCTCTTGGTATCTCCTAGATCTTGGCTTGTTCATGTTTTCCGAATACTTGAGATGTACCATTAAGCCATTTATCTGTGTTCTTCGTGTTGGAGCTTAGAGCTATAAATTTCCCTCCTCTGACTGCTTTTAATTTGCCCCAGAAGTTTTATTGTGTTGTGCCTTTATTTTCACATAGTTCCAGGAATTTTTTATTTCTTTCTTTCCTCTTGACTGGTTTATCATTCAGCAATGTGTTTTTGATCACCATGGCCTTATGCATTTACCTATTCGCTATTAACTTTAAGTTTTATCACATTCTGGTTACCCAGATCACATGAAGTTATTTCTTTTTATCTGAATTTGTTAATATTGGTTTTGTGTTTCAGGATGTGGTTTTCTTTTAGGGAAGCTTCTACAGGCTGCTGTGTTCAGGTTGAACAATCTGTAAATTGCTGTTAGGTTTATTCAATGTAAGATGCTATTTAATTCTGAGGATTCTCTGATCATTATTTTCCAAATGGACCTGTATTAGAGAAAATGGAGTATTGAAATCATATATTATTGTTGGGTTTGTGCTAGTCTGTTTCTTTAATTCCAGTAGTAAGCTTTTTGTGTGTCTATACCAAACCAGAGTTTAGTACACAAGTATTTAGGATCTAATGTCTTTTCTTAATTGTTGCCTTGGTTAAAGTGAAGTGTCTTACCTTGTCTGCTTTGATTAGTTTTATTTTGAAATTTATTTTGTTAAATATTAAAATAGTAACACCTGGTTGGTTTCTTGTCCCATTTGATAGGACTTTTGTCTACTTCTTCACTTGATCGGCAGTATCTATATTTAAAGCTAAGATGTGTTTCTTGTAGACCACAGAAAGACACTTTCTTTCTTTTTTTTAGAATTTTCTTACTTGATATATTCTTTATTTACATAATTCTTAATCATTCAGCTAATGTATCTTTTTTTATTTTTTTTAAGACAGGGTTTCTCTGTGTATCTCTGGCTGTCTTTGAACTCTTTCTATAGACCATGCTGGCCTCCAATTCAGAGATCTGCCCAACTCTACCTGGGATTAGAGGGGTGTGCCACCCACCACCACCTGGCCAGAGACCATTAATATGTAAAGTTATTACTGAAAGATGTTTGTTGATTGTAGTCATTTTATCGATTGCTTTGTGAAATTGTCATTTGTTTTATGTTCTCATTCATGCTTTGTTTTCAGTAATGACAGCTTCATTTGCTTCTGTCTGTTGTCTCTCATCTCTGTTTCTTACTCCCTTTGATCTAAAGTACAGTTTTTAGTATTCTCTCTAGGATTGGATTGGTATTCTCTCAGACTGTGTGCATTGTGGATTATTTTCGTCTACTTAAACTGTGACAAATACTTTTGCCAGATATAGTATTTTAGGATGACATCTGTGGTCTTTTAGGATTTGAAGTACATCACTTTGGGGTCTTCTGGCATTTAACATTTTCGTTGCCAAGTTAACTATTATTCTGATGAGTTTTCCTTTATACATGATTTATTGTCTTGTTTTGTTTTTATTTGCAGCTTTTGGTTCTCTTTCTTTGTTCTATGTATTTAGTATTTTACCTATGATATGAGAGGGGATTTCCTTTTCCAGTCATATTCACTTGGTGTTCTGTGTGTTTCTTGTATCTGTATGGATATATCTTTCTTTAGTTTAGAAATGTTTTCTTCTATGATCTTATTGAAGATCTGGTCTGTGTCATTCACCTAGGATTCTTCTCTTTGATCCATGCCTATAATTTGAAGAGTGACTGTTTTTGTGGTGTCTTACAATTCTGGATGTTTCTTTTCTCTGTTTTATTGTTTGTTTGTATGGGCAGGCTTTTCGATTTTGGTGGTGTTTTGTTTTGTTTGTTTGTTTGGTGTTTCACGTTCCTTGCTTGTTTAATCTAATGCCTCTATTTTATCTTCAAGCCCTGATATCCTATCTCATACTGGTTCGTTCCAATTCTAAAACTTGCCCGTTCAAGAGATTTATTGAATTTTCAATTCCATCTTCATTGAAGCTTGGATTCACTTCAGTATTTATATTTTTTTCATTGAATGAAGATGTCCAGCCTTGAACTGCCTTCATCACTTCATTTTATAGTATGTATTGGAGGATATTACTGAGTCATTTACTGATATTGTGTTCATGGAGCTGCTTCTTCCTGTCTTCTTTAAATTCCTTGAATTTTTTGGCTAAGCTTCTCATTGTTCCTTTAAATTGTTTCCTGTGTTGCAGCAAGCAATTTGCTTTGGAGAGTGTTTCTATAGAACTGGTTTCTATTGGGTTAGAGGGATGTGTTCTGGGTTTTCCTATTGTTTGTGGTTATGTGACAAGACATAACCACATATGGATTTCTTTGGCATATGGATTTCTTTGATAGAGTGAACATCTGACATGAGGTTTTAGGCTGCCTCAGGTTAGGATGGTGTACAGGCTATGTAATTGAAGCAAAGTCTGAGGGTTCAGGATTAGACAAACAGACAGACAGATAGACAGACAAGGTTTTGATGCCCACAAAGCTTGATGAGAGCCAGATGTGGGTCGTGGGGTAGGCCAGACTGGATGTGGACACAAGATGAGTATCCTGAATAAGGCCTGGAGCTTGGACGAGACACAGACAAGCTAAAATGAAGATGGCTGACTGTATTGGCAACTCTGCACAGGATCCTGAGCAGCAGCAGCTCCAGAAATAGCTTTGGTTCACTATCCAGGGATGCTGAAGCATCTCTGCTTTCTTATCTTATTCTAAATGAGTGCTTTTGCCTAAAGGCTGTACATGGGACTGGGGACTAGAAATCCAGGCCAGACCTAGATTCCTTCCAGTGTACAGCTTCGGAACTGGATCTCTAGAATTGCATCGTAAATAGGTATTACAGCTAATCCCAAAGTGTCATTTTCTAAATAACATTAGGATCACTTCTTTGGGGGAGGCAGTATAGCAAAGAATAGCCTCTACCTCCAGGGGGAAGAAGCTGCTTTGGCTATTACTAATTTAAGAATGGATCTAGTTGGTTGGTTTCCTGACCCCGTGGAGAGAGGGACTACCCCTTAGGAAGGTGCAACACATCCTGGGAAGGCATGTTCACCTCAAGCTGTTCTGAAGAGATAGAAAGCCAGATTATCCTTTCAGTGAGGTTACATGCCTTTCCTTCTGGGCATTCCACAGCCAGGCTGCTTCATGGATTGGCCAGACTCTGATTATTCAGAAAGCACAATTTTGCCCTTTCTTCTTTGTAGTTCTGCTTAAGCAAGTTTGCCCTAGACCTTAGGTTTCTTTCAAGCTCTTCTTCCCAGCGTGCGGCTGCCTACCCTCCACTTGGCTGACATGAGCCTATTGAATTTCTTATTCTTTTTCACCTTCATTCTTCTTCGGGAAGTTTCTGAGGTTTGCAGCTTGACGGTCCTGGTGTTTTTCTTTTAACATCTAATAAAATGGCCCTCGAGCTTCCAAAAGATAAAACAAAACCAAAAAAGAAGAAGAAGAAGAAGAAGAAGAAGAAGAAGAAGAAGAAGAAGAAGAAGAAGAAGAAGTAAAAAAGAAATCCCTCAGATTAAAAGTGTGAGAAT
The DNA here is from genome assembly GCA_964023405.1 of Apodemus agrarius. NCBI lineage: Eukaryota > Metazoa > Chordata > Mammalia > Rodentia > Muridae > Apodemus > Apodemus agrarius. Next base: position 33,992,273 of record OZ030020.1, read on the forward strand.
ATTTTCCTTTATTTCTGGAAAAGAAATGCAAATGAAGAACTACCTATATTACGATGTTTTTATTAGGCTCCTGTATGCATGTTCTAAAAGCAATCCAGTTAACAAATTTCAAGTCACCTATAAAATACCAGAAATCTTCTGTGATATGAAGGATATAATAGAGAACAAAGCTGACATTTCATATACATTTATTCTAGTAAAAAGATTAGAAATAAACAGATACCTAAATATATATCATGCATTTAAAATTAAAGACCAATTTTAATTAATAAGTGCCTCATAAAAATGCCTGTTTAAGAGTTGAGAATATGTATTTACCTAGAGCAATAATCACATGGATTAAAAAAAAAAACTTTTTTAAAAAAAATAAGTGGCATTGCTTTTTTTATGATGACTAATGCAAGTTCTCTGGGAAACAGACAGCCATGAAGCAAAAGTAAAATTAACAGTATTACAGTGAGCATTACTGAGGGCGATGCTAGACAGAGTTGCAGACGACAGGGACATTAGCTAAGAAATGCTGTCATTCTCCAGAAGCTGAGTATCGTGCCAGGCTGAAGCAAGGGAGGAGGCAGCCTCAACATTACCACCACGAGACGCTGAACTTCCAGGGATGGTCATCAGCTCTGCAGTAGGTTCGCCTCCGGAGCTGACAGGACCAGCCACAGCTTCCCAGCAGCTCATTTCAGCCTTATTAGACCAGAAGCACAAAGGGAAGCTGGCCCTGGTAGACTCCTGAAGTACGGAACTGTGGAGATGACGGATCCATGCTGTCATAAGCTGCTGAATTAAGATTTAGCTTGTTACAGTGTGATAGAAGAATAAGCCATCCAGTCTCCCAATAAATTAAAAAAAAAGAAAAACAAAAATTAGGTCAGACCTCTGACCCTGCCACCCACTTATAACTACTATATGTCACTTGTAACACTTTATCCTTCTTTATTTAGATGTACTGGTATAACTTTTAGGTTTTGCTGAACATGTCATTCCCACAGGATCCAATAGTTTTTGTGGTATTCTGCATTTTAAGCATTAATCTTCAAAAATTATTATTAGTAGTAATAATAATAATAATTTTGGATTTTTAAGAAAGGGTTCTCTTTGTAGCCCTGGATGTCCTGAAACTCTCTCTGTAGACTAGGCTGGCCTTGAATGCAGAGATCCACCTGCCTCTGCCTCCCGAGTACTGGGACTAAAGACATGTACCACCTCAACCGAGCTAGTGTAATATCGAATACTAGCACAACAAGCTAATGCAGCATATCTGAACATTTAGTTTGTTTCCGGTATTTTACTAACATTTATATAAACTAAATACTTAAAACTCTTATCCTAAGGTTTAGGTACATTTTCTTGGAAAGATTGTCTAATATACTAAATAAAAGAAACAAATAAGATTTCCTGCATTTACATAGTTTTGCACTCTGAAAGCAGACCTCATCTGCCCATGCTGCCTCTAAGCTGTGTCTCTGTTCCTGAGATATGACTTCCCAATATTTAATGTATTAAAATGTTGAACGAGATCCCAAAGAGCAAGTTTCCTTTGACGGTTCTTTACCAGTTAATACGATCTACCACGTATGAATAGAAGTCAGAAGTCGAAAGTGAAAAACATTTTCACGTTTCCTGTCATTGAAACACATGCTCTTATACACGGATCATTTTATCCGTATATCCTTAGAATAAAAGCTTTGACCTCAAACTATGGAATTTAAAGTCGGCATACATTTAAAGCTTGTTCTTCACCGTATGCTGGCTTCTTTCCCACAGATCAGTGGTTCAGGTACAAAGCAAATGGCCGTAGGACTCGTTGGAAAGATCTTTACAACAATCCAAGAGCATTAACTCCTTTCTCACATTGCAAATAGTATACTTTAATCTGACTTTGTGGGTTCGTTTTCCTCTCGTTGGTAAAATTAGAGGTCTTGATTGTAAAGTAGCCCATTATACAAGGCTTTAAAAAGCAAACTGGTGATCTAAGCAGCCCTTGGAAACAATGAGCTATGGTTAAATATATTTCTTAAAACCATTGCCAGTCTCACATTGAATCATTTGGGGAGAAATTCCAAATGTGTCTCTACCTCTTATCTTATTACAGCATATTTCCTTCAGCAACATTTACCATGCAGGAAGTAGAAGGGTTGGACCTATTGGGAAATGCTGTGCCCTTCTCGTTTCCCTAATTATTAACAAATATTGTTCTTTCAGTGTCAAAACTTCATTTCTGAAATCATAATTAAATGACTAATAAATATAAGGTTTTATATCCAGCGAAAGAACTAGACAAATAATTTCCTAAACTTGGTGGTATTTAGTTTTATTTTTTTTCTTCTCATTTTTTTTATTAGATACATGCTTTATCTACATTTCAAATGCTGTCCCCTTTCCTGGTTTCTCCCCCAAAATTCCCCAATTCATCGCCCCTCCCCCTGCTCACCAATCCACCCACTCCAGGTATTTGGTTTCATTAGAAGTGTGTGAGCCTGTTCTACCCCAGGTTGATATGAGAGTAGATGAGAGAAACGTGATGAGAACATTTTGTTTTGTTTTGTTTTTGTTTTTTGTTTTTGTTTTTTCAAGACAGGGTTTCTCTCTGTAGCCCTGACTGTCCTGGAACTCACTCTGTAGACCAGGCTGGCCTAGAACTCAGAAATCCACCTGCCTCTGCCTCCCAAGTGCTGGGATTAAAGGTGTGCCAACACTGCCCAGCTGTTTTGGTTTTAAAATGAATTTTAAGCATGAAATATTACAACTTCGTTTTTTTAATTTTTTTTTTCTAGAAGAAACCTTGAGAACTAAAGCTGGTTTTTATTCCTTAGCAAAGGCAGTCTCAGATCTGCCAAAAGACAAAGGCAGTTCCCAGATGCATAGAACACACACGGAGAGCGTTTCTTTCTTTCTTTCTTTTTTTTCCCCGAGACAGGGTTTCTCTTTGTAGCCCTGGCTGTCCTGGAACTCACTCTGTAGACCAGGCTGGCCTCGAACTCAGAAATCCGCCTGCCTCACAAGCTGAGGTTCAGCCACTGTCCCCCTCAGCGTCAGAGTGAACCAACTATTTAGACTATCTTTATGGAATTGAAAGTGTCCTTGTTTGTTAGTCCAGATTATTACCCTTGAAATGTATTTACAATTACAGCATCCTTTTTTTTTTATAGTTTTCTTTTCTTAAAACATTATTTTATTTTTGAAATTATAAAATAATTACATTATTTTCTTGTCGCTTTCCTCTCTAGTCTCTCCCACTTACTCCTGCTGTCTCTCAAATTCATGTCTACTTTTTAATTGTTTTACATATATATGTGTGTACATAGAGTATGTTTATATGTACATGTATGTGTATATGTATGTATACATAGCCTAACTATCTAAATATAACATGCTCAATCCATATAATATTGCTGTATGTTTATGACCACTTAGTGTTGAATAACCAACTGGGAGGACCTTCTCTGGAGAAGACAATTTCAACTGCTCTTAACATTCCTAATTGCCCCTCTTTGTTTTGTATAGAAATGATTTTGCTTGTTCTGAATATGTTTCCAGACTGTAAGAAATTCTAGATGCTACAAAGCCAGGTGATTCTAATTAAAATGTGGCAAAATTCCGTTAAAATACATGTCTAGTTTAGTTAGTAACACTAGTAGGACTTTATCTTGAGACTATACCTCTTACAGCTTTTGAATTTATGGATCCCAAATAGGATAAATACAGAAGTGGTTTTCCAGCTTCGATGGGTATCAAAATCTCCTGGGAGGATGTGGTAAGATACCCAAAGTTCCCAGCTCTTGTAGACTCCAGTGAGTCTGTGATTTTGACCATCCAGCACATTCGGCCACACACTAAAACTGGAGAACCACCGTAGTAGAGCCTTGTTGTAAAGTTATTATTTTCTTTATTTAGCGTAAGCATTTGAAAAAGCCAGGAGCCCATAAAATGGAGACTGTGGCTCAAGAGGATTGGGATAAGATCTTAGGAATTTATGCTTTCCATAAATACCCAGAGAACACACGTGCTATTGTCCACAGACCCTGTTTTGACTTGCAAGACAGACGCGAGGTCCATGGTTTACATCACTCTAAATACGGCATCTTCCCACAAGCCCATGTGAATAAAAATTTTCCACTTCCAACAGCATTTGCCTAGGAGATATTAAAGTGGCTGCTGAATTTCATCACAGCTCTACACAATTGAAGTTTCTCTGAACTTTGGGTGACCTGGATGCCAGAGCTTCGCTGCACCTGATAGAAGACACTTTCCTGAAAACAGGAAAGCAAGTTCATTTCAATCAAGTGCACGCACACCTGCAGACTCATTCCTTTCTCTCCAGAGTGCTGGTTCTCCATGTTTAGTACCATACTTCACCTAGCATATGAACAGCTGTCTGTCCTCCTTAGGAAGTGACCATACATATAAATCCCCCCCATTGCCATATATTTTCCTAGCTGGCACCTCGGGGTCCAGATTTAGATTATAGGAGCTGGTACACTACTAAGAGTTTTGTTTTTGTGATAACACCAGGCTTATCATACTATTCCAGAAATTTTTAATTTGCCTTTACCAATAGTGTCTGTCCAGAGAACACTTTTTTCTCATGACAGCTCTGCTTCTAATTTCCCACTTGAAGAAAGTTTGCAAAACTTCTCAGCTGAAGAAATTGGCCCTCTGTGTCAATGTCTGCACTTCTGGCACAGCTGTCCAGTGACCGTTCGTTTGCTATCTACATTTTTTCAAAATAAAGAGATCACTTTGAAAGTAGGGAGGCACATTTTGCTGTGATATAGTAATTTTTTCTATATCTGATCCTCTCCTTTGAATTGAAATGAGGGCTGGAAAATTTGAATACTACCTACTACTTGTCACACAAGAAACTACCAAAGCACTTATGATACAGTATGACATTTAACCTTTTAAAACCCACAATAGACTTTATAGCATAAATAACAAAACCAACTAGAAGAATATGAATGAAAATTTTGAAAGTTATCTGCTTCAATAATGAAGCATCATAAAATTACTTAAATCTCCATATTTTTCTCTAGATACACACCAATCCATTTTCAACTCCAAAGTATATCAACATAATTACTTCTTACCCATTTTTAATCTTTCACTTCTTATTAAGATAAAGTAAAAAAAAGAGAAAATTCCCCTGGAATATTTGATCGCTGTAAATGAGGTTCAGTACATTGTGTTGTTCCTAAAATATATCTCACAGTATGAAAGTAAGATCAGCAATATGGACAAGCGTATGGAAGAAAGGAGATCTGGAGGATATAGGAACATTCACTAACTGATCATACATGTGTCAATTACTCAAAGCAGAGTAGTAGACTAGAGTTATCAAAGTCTTCAAGGATGCTCAAAACAATGTTCTCCTGAGTTCCTGGCATCCACTCACTGCCTTCCCAACTCTTCAAGTCTACACTGCAGCTATCGAATTCATTTACATTTTCACCTGTGTATCCTATAGCAGATCGATCTGACCTCCATTGGCAGCACTGTGGAAGAAGTTTAAAGCCCAAGAAGTTACTAAAAGAGATAGATATAATAATCATTTTAAAGATCGTTCAAAGCCAAGCTCACACAGGAAACTATATTTCCTCTAAGGAAAAAATGAATTTTTAAGAAAATAATAGTTCTGAGAAGCTCCTAAGGAAAAATTTCCCTGGGGGCATTTGTCAATAAATGGATTTGGTTCTTATTTTCTAAAGACCATTCAGGAAATGGTTTTGGGAAGAGGAAGGCTATAACAGGAAGGAAAAACTATCTGCTTCTAAAGCAGGAAGATGCTAAAGAACCAGCTGTGCCCACCTCGACTTGATAATGAGAGAAATGTCTCCCCTGAGGACCATCTACAATCTAATAGATGGGCCTTTAAAATTCACTGGCCAATGTGTGAGCAAAAAAAGAATAAATCAAAAAGCAAAACCTTTTGTGATTCTGTGGCTTCTTATAAAAACAAAGGCAAATGAACATTGCATCAAACCAAAAACAAAACCATAAAACATGGAAAGGCAAGGGGTTGCACAATCAGGGCATTGGTTATTTCATTACTACACCCAAAAAATGCAAAGTAAGTATGTTTTAAATGGTTTGGAAGTAAGAAAATAATAATCTGGATTGGGGGAAGAAGCAAGAATCAAAGAAGCAGATTAATGAAACTGATTAGAAATACAGTAAAAGAAACTCGCTGTGGTAGAATAATTACAAAGTGAGTTTGGCTTCTCCCCCTCTTTGATGTGACTTTGATGTGATCTTTTTATCAGGTCATAGTCCATATCCCCAAGATTAGTTTGAGCTTCAGTGGTGGGTTTGGCCATTACCATTGTCAGAAATGGCAGTGTGATGTGCAAGTAGATTTGATATTCACTAGACTTAGAAAAGTTTAGGCCACAATAATTCTGGAAGCATAAAAAGGGTTTTCTAAATTACTTCTTGAGATTATAATACAATTTCATCATTTCCCACATCCATGTCCATGCTCCAAGCCCTTCCTTTTACCCCTCCTAGCTCTTTTTCAAATTCATAGCCTTTTTGCCTGTATATACATATATATATATATATATATATATATATTTCTAAGTATATCTTGCTCAGTCTGTATATAATGTTACTTGTATATGTTTTTAGAGATGACCTATGGTATTGGATGACCAAGGATGTGTTCTTCCCAGTCTCAACACTATTTTTTCTGCTCTCAGTATAGCTTAGTTGCCTATAATTCTTTGTCTAGAAGATCTTTTCCCAATTTGTCCTATTGACATGTCCTTTGTCTTACAGAAACTTTGTAATTTTATGAGGTCCCATTTGTCAAATCTTGATCTTAGAGCATTAGTTATTGGTGTTCTGTTCAGGAAAATTTCCCCTGTGCCCATGTGCTCAAGGCTCTTCACCGGTTTCTTTTCTATTAGTTTCAGTGTGTCTGGTTTTATGTGGAGGTCCTTGATCCACTTGGACTTGAACTTAGTACAAGGAGAAAATAATGAATCAATTTGCATTCTTCTGCATGCTAGCTGCCAGTTGAACCAGCACCATTTGTTGAAAAGGCTATCTTTTTACCACTGGATAGTTTTAGTTCCTTTATCAAAGATAAAGTATCTTGGTGTGACTTTAACTAAACACAAGATCTGTATGACAAGAACTTCATGTCTTTGAAAAAAGAAATTGAAGAAGACCTCAGAAAATGGAAAGATCTCCTGCTTGTGGATTAAGAGGATTAATATAATAGAAAAATTGCCATCTTGCCAAAAGCAATCTACAGATTATTCTTATAATCGTACCATCCCCTTTTCTGCAATGGTTCCTGAGTTTTTAGGTTCAAGAGTTGTTTTGTAAGTGTATCTATGGGAACTAGTCCCACAACTCAGCATCTTGATTGGCTGTGGTTTTCTGTCGTGGTCTTCATCTGTTGCAAAGAGAAGTATTCTTGAAAAGAGTGAGGACTATGTTTATCTCTGGATATGAGGACAAAGATTTAGGATGTAGTTGGGGATTATGCTAGTTAAATAAAGTGACATTTGTAGGTTCTCCCTCAAAAATCTATGATATCTCTAGCCCTGGATAGTTGGCTAGGTTTCTAGTACTAGGCATGATTTCCTTCTTGTTGAGTGGGTAAGTGGAATTATAAAGCTGTTGACTAGCACAAAGGTGCCCACATCCATGCCACTACTACATCCTTAAGATTAGTATGCCATGATGGCCATTGTTTTGGTTCATAAACATTATACGTGGGTAGGATTGTCAATTGCTTCCCTCCTACCTTTTTTTTTTTAACCATGGAAGCTAATCCTCAGGGAGGAAACTTTTAGGTCAGTTCCAGGTCAGGAGCTTCTTGACTCTGTTGTCTAATACTCATGGTGCCTTCAGCAACATGGACTCTCCTTCCACCTCTGGGGTGGAACCAAGGGCAATAGCAATGGCCTGTAATGTTTGGGGAGTTCCTTGGACAACCCTCACTAATAACAAAAGATGGCTTCTCGTGACTCATTAAAGGTAATTTTGTTAGACCCTCTTTGGTTCTTGGAGCATTGTCAGCCCCTGATGGAATTTTTTTATTTAAACTATAATATATATTTATACACAGATTTATATATATTATAGGGTTTTTAGGTAGAAGTCTAATAGTGTAATTTCTTATGGCATTTTGAAACATCCTTATTTTTATTTATCCTCCACTCTTCTGTACTTATCTCCTCTCAATCCCTAATGAAAGCCTCACATTTTTTCCCTTTTAAGCAACAGATAACGTTTATCCTGCTATTCCTCTCTCTATGGCTCCCAGTCCCAACCTACACCCCAGTAATGGTCCCTTTTTACTTTCCTTATTTTTGCAATACCTCAGATTTCATATTTAGACCTTTGATCATTTGGAGTTCGTTTTGTGTGTGTGTGTGTGTGTGTGTGTGTGTGTGTGCGCGCAAGGTGAGGTGATAGATACAAATCTAACTTTATTCTTCTGCATGTGAACATCCAGTTTTCTAGGAACATTTGTTGGTGATGCCTTTAATTTCTCCAGCATAGGTCTTTAGAATCTTTGTGAAATATTAAGTGCCTGATGTTATGTATAATTTTCTTTTAAAAGCAGAATGTAGCTGAGCACATAATAATAAATTCGCATTGTTTTTATTTTTATAACAACACAATTGTTATAAACATAGCTATGTACATATTGCTAATAAGATGATTAATATATATAAAATGTGCAGGGATCACAAACTTAATGTTATAGTATTTTAAACTTAATCTTAAATAAGCCATGCTCTGTCATAACCCCACTACCATTAAGATGGAAATATATAATCAAACATCATAGACATAGGGGAATCACATAAGGCAAATGGAAACTTCCAGGTAACACCTCATCAAACCTGAAACCAGTCAAAATCAACAAAGCCACATAGTCAACCCATACCTGACAACAGCACATAGCTATTATTGTAGAATACTCTCCTTGAGATGGAGTGACAAAAATCTTCATCAAATAGATGTGTGCCTGATTAGAAAATGCCAGCGTACTGGGCTGGTGACTTATGATCTCAAGAGAATGAGAGAATGTACATTCATTTTAAAAAGTCCAACCATTTCTCTCATCCATTTGTATGCAATTCTGCCCTAGTTAGCTGCCCTAGTAGCTCTGGGATCTCAGAAAAATACTGAAATATATAGACTAAAGGAGGTAACAGAGGGGTTCCTTCTATGAAGTTATAAAGAAAAAAATCATCAATGCTACCTGATGACTTTCTAGTGCAACTGCTTTGGAAGTTGCCTTTGCTGCTGTAAGTGATACCTCCCTCATTCCCTGTGAGTAAACCCAATAAATGCATGGGGTCACAAGGTTAAATTATAGGGGAATCATACAAATTTAGGTCTGGCACTGTGAACTTATGAGAAGAAAGTAGTTCTTTATTTATCCCAAAGGAAGGAATTCTCATAATTCTTAGGCCACCCAGCACCAGAAGGACCAGCCTGCTGCCTGGAATCATGAAAGTCTTTGTCTTTCATCATTGAGTTTTGATGCAGGCTGGAAACAACTGAAAGAAAACTTCATGTCATAAGACTAAGGCAAAAATGGTAGAATCTATCAAATAGGAGTGTGGAAGATTATCTCAATTAATTTAGTAATGTTTTACATGTCTACCACTTTACTCCCTAATTTTCTTTGAAAATTGTCAATTTTAACATATTTATCTGAAATATTTTCCATGTAAATGTTTAATTTTATCATAAAGTGTTTTTACTTCCCTTTTCAATAAATTTTTTAAAAGGAGTGCAGAAGATTAAATACACCTATGTTGGAGTTCCACGTGGAAGCTATAGAGGAAATATATTGAAGTAATGATGGCTATAATTTTCTTGCAACGAATGAAGAATGGTTATAGACTTAATGTGAACATTAAACCCCAAAACATAGCACAAAGGAAATTCTTCTCTCAATACATTATAATGAAAGAATATATAATCAAACTCAAAACAAAGCTAAAACATGTAGGAAGCAAAGAAAGATTAATAAAAACAAATAAGAAATTTATAGAAAGTCACATCATACCTGGCATTATGCACCCATGCTACACTCCACAGACCCAAGAAGCTAAACAAGCAGGAAGACCCAAGCAAGGATGTTTGAATCTCACTAAGAACTGGGGATAATATATTCAGAGGAAGCAGATGGAAAGGGAGAACTGTGTGTTTTGGGAGGAGTTCGGGATCAGGTGTAGGGAGAGATAAGGGAGAGAGGGCCAGAGAACCAGGAGAATGAATGGAAATCTTCAGCTGGTGGATTGAAGGATGAGGAAGCATTTCAAGGACACATCAGAGACCTGGGATGGGGGAAGCTTCCAGTAATCAATGGAGGTAACCTTAACTAGGACTCCCAGTAGAGGGGAGGGATATGGACCAGAGTCTACCTCCTCTAGCCAGGCAGGAACCCCATTGGAGGGATAGGGACCAACCACCCACAAAACTTTTGACACAAAATTTATCCTATCTATAAAAGTTTCAGGGGTAGCGGATAGAACAGAGACTGGGGGGAATGGCCAACTAATAAACTGCCCAACTGGAGACCCATCCCATCAGCAAAGATCAGTGCCTGAAACTATTAATGATAGTCTGATAAGCTTGCAGACAGGAGCCTAACATAACTGTCATCTAAGAGGCTGTATCCAGCAGCTAACTCAGACAGATACGAAAACCCACAGCCAAATATTGGATAAAGCTCGGGGACTCTTATGCAAGAGCTGGGAAAAGAATTGAAGGCCCCCCAAAGGATAGGAACTCTACAAGAAGACCGACAAAGTCAACAATCCTTCGGAGCTCTCAGCGGATGATATACTTGATATTCTACTTTTTAGGAAGGGAGCATGATAAAGCAAGAAAATGGGAAAATGTCGGAAGAGACATCACATTAGTGAAGCCAGTTTCTGAACAGTACTAGGGAAGAAGATACATTTCCTGCAGCATCTAGACGTATGCGCTGATACCTCAGTGTTTTAAACCTACAAGTGTCAAAGGTGCTGGGGGTGATGTACTGTATCTCAGGCATTTGAATAATAGTGTCAAGTCAAAAAGGGGTTTTCCAAATTAGCCACAGCTGACTGCAACAGAATAGTGAGCTCCCCACTTCCTAGCTACCCTGGTTGAGGCTGGTGTTCTCACAAATGGAGACTTTTACTGTATTTTGGGCATCTTAGGCTCTTTATTAGCTACATGTTCACTTAACATTTTGACATTTGTTAACGTTTCTAGTGCATAAGCTGCTTACCCTGATGGCTCTCCTCCTACTAGCTACACGTAGGTCCCAGTAGCTGAATCTGACTGTCAGGACATGCTGAATGAGCATCGTTCTGAAACATGAAGGAAGACATGCTTTTAAAGCAGATACAAGCATTACTCTTTTAGCACTTGTCCTAGCTATCAAGTGATGAGACTATCTATCGCTTTTACGCTTTCATTTACATTCCAGCAAATTGCAGTGTGCTTATCCAATAAGATTCATAAGGACCTTTATGAAAATACATAATATATGACGAACCTGGTTCCCTCATCCTCCCCGCTCCCTGCCCAGCCTCCTGTTAGTCACTGCCACTTCCCTAAACAACTACGCTTCTACTTTTATAATATAGGTAATTTTGTCTTCTCTTTTCTATAATTTTAAACTCTGGGTACACTATCTTCCATTTGAAAAATTACACTTTATTACGTATTCCACAAAAGATAAAATTTTCTTCTTCTTTTTCTGGCCTCTGTGACGGTGTGCTCTACTACCATTTAAGCCACGGGTGCACTTCCAAAAGCTTAAAGCTATTCCTTTGTCATATTTCTAAGCCACAAAAAAAAAAAATGTCTTTTTAGCCCAAGAAGCTTTTTCCTGTCACATTTTTCTTTTTTTTTTTTTCTCAAAAAGGAGCAGAATAGATTGAGTAAACTCTACTTCCTGCATTTCCAAGTATGTAGTGTTAATGTTATCTGTTTCTGAGAACATTTAAGATAATATTTAGATTGGAAGACCAACATTCATACATACAATCTAAGATGTAGAAGAAAATTCATCCCACGCACATGTATATAAATACATATATATACATATACATACACATACATACACACACACACACACACACACACACACATATATATATATATATATACATATATACATATATATATATATATATGGAGAGAGAGAGAGAGAGAGAGAGAGAGAGAGAGAGAGAGAGAGAGAGAGAGAGAAACTTTTCTCTCTTGGTAATATAAAAAGAAGCCAAAAGCCAATATTTAAATTAGTAGATGTGAGTTTTAGGCTGTGAATCTATCTAGCCTTGGCTGTGGAAACCACATATACCCGCAGCTGAGTTACTTGTTCAGCATAATAAGAGGAAATAGAAACAGGTTCTAGGTATAAACCACAGAGATCTCCATGATGAGAATAAAGCTCTAAGAAAATCATCATAAGAGACCTTCAGGCCAAGAAATTATACAAAAGATACATTGATTTCATGGATACAAATAAAAAAAAGGATCAAATATCTACATACTAGATCTGTCGATTCCTCTACATTCCTTTTACAGGGTTACCAAATATCCACATACTAGATTTGTTGATTCCTCTACATTCCTTTTACAGAGTTCCTAACCTAGGCTTTCAGTATATCTCTCCACAAATCTGTCCACTGTTAAATCCAGGGTAATTCTTAGTTTGCTCCCTACTGCTATGTGATGGTCCTCTGCATTACCAGAAGGGAAAGGTAAACACCAACCCAGCCACACACCTTTCAGTATACAATGGTGATCTGTCTGCAAGATGGTACAATAAAGACACAGAAGTTTTAAGAGTAACCAAGCACTATCTGATTGAAATTAAGGCCTACTCCATGAGATGAAATCCATGCTTGGCGCTGGCAAGATGGTCGACACCCAAAACTAGATAGGTCATGGACCTGGGAAAAAAAACAAATACTGTTGTTGTACTAAAGGAATGCAGCAATACTAGATAGGTCATGGACCTGGGAAAAAAACAAATACTGTTGTTGTACTAAAGGAATGCAGCAATAAAATAACTCTGAAAGGCATTCTGGTATACTTTTAGATCAATGCCTTGCTCATCCATCATCATAGATGTGTCTTTCTTCAATAGATGGAAACAGACCCAAAACTGGACAATGTTCAAGGAATGAAAGACCTTGAAACACTCATTCCTAAATGGGATACCTCTATCAAATCCTTCCCCTCAGGGCTCAGGAAACTCTTCAGAAGATGAAGCAGAAATATTTTAAGAACTAGTGGAGAAAAAAGGCAACAAGGAACTAAGAACTTGGACTGGCACACATATGTATTCACAGAGACTGGTAGCTGCATACAAAGGGCCTGTATAGGTCTAAGTCATATGGGGTCCCAGTAAAAAAGAATAGACATAAGCTCCCATCTCTAACCCCAAAACTATCTCCAATTGAAATCCATCACAAATAAAAAATTAGTTTTATTGGGTATACACACTATACTATATGGCAGGCTCCAACACAAAACTAATTCATTAGTAGTAGTAGTGTTGTTGTTGTTGTTGTTGTTGTTGTTGTTGTTGTTGTTTTGGAGGGCTTTGTCTAGGCATCTTCTTTTCTGCCTTGCAGATCTTTTCTCTGTATATTGTAGTTTCTGATTTATGAATTTTCTGTGTGTGCAAATGCATGTATATCTACATCTTTATGTGTTTCTTGTGCTTTTTTCTTTGGCTTCTTTCTGTTTGTTTTGTCTAATTCAGGTCCGTTTGCTTTCCTTTTATTATTATTATCAGTTTTTAGAAACCTGTCTGTGTTCCAATGAAAGAAAGACAAACAGGGCATAGATTTGTGTGGGTGATGAAGTAGGAAAATCTGGGAAGGGCTGGGAGAGAAGGAACCATCAGAATACACTGTATGAAAAGCGGTGTTTAAAAAAATCAGTTTCTACAAATCATCTTATCAATCCATGGAACAAGATGTAGAGGATCCTGGCTTTTGGATTTTAAAGTATAGTAATCTTATTCCAACTTGGAGAAACAGGGCAAGTGCGATGGACTGGTGGATAAAGACAATAGGGCCTACACACAGATTCATAATACTGACAAAATGACAGCTAACCAAGTTATAGAGACCAAGCTATGTGCTGGTTGGTGTGAGTCACTCTGTTTTGTGTCAAGATCGGCATTCAGGTTGTGCCTTGCCCTGAGTGAGTCCATTTTTCAAAGAAGCAGCTGGCTCCATTGTGAGCGCTAAGGCTGAAATAGAATTGTTCCGCATCCCCTTTATACACACGGGCAGCTACCTCCCATCCAGCACAATCCATGAGGCACGGACTGATAGACGATGTGTTCCCACAAGTAAAAGTTACCACTCATCCACCTACACAAGCAGAGGGCACAGCCATATCAAAGCTACTCAGAAAACCCAGTCCCATGAACTTGTCCCATAGAACAAACCAACCAACAAAAGATACAACTCCCACGCATGCATGTGCATTGAAATAAAAAATGATATAAACTGGGATTTGCTGACATTATAAAAGGCACAATGTGTCATCTATGTTCCTGATAGAGTGTGATCATTGTAAGCGGTGATGCAGAGAAATTGCTGAACAAGACTGCTCTGTAGGTAGAAATAAAGGTTTGTTGGGGCATCAAGCTGCCAAGGCCATCTCTGGGGATGTGGGACAGAGAGAAGAACAAAATGATGGAAAAGTAAACAGATTTTATATGACAGTCAGCAGGGTGGAGATCTGAACTGATATAAGCAGTTCAGATTGTCCTGGAACTAGGTATCCTTGCCCAAAGTAGTTGGCATTTGGAAAAAGGTTAAGGGAGATCCCTATAGGATTAAGAGGAAGTTCCTGGCGAACAGGAGCTTGCCTAAGGAGATCTGCTTTACTAAGAAATAGAAACCCACATTAAAGCTTGTTTATCTGATAGCAATCCTTCTATTTACCTGACTGAAGTTCTTCCAGTTAGGACAATGTCCCTAGCACTGCCACTGGGGTTGAGGGTAGGGGGCACTTTGGCTCTAACCCTCATGATTTAAGTTTTTAGGAGAATTCTTCCAAATAAACACGGTGTTGAGACATGGGTATCCACCAGTCTGCATCTGTGGGACCACTGTAACAGAAACTTGCAGGTGACCCACCCTTCCGCATTAACATAAAATCAATTTAAAATGAATCTGATAGCTTTCTTGCTAATGTCCTGATAGACATAAGTCTCACAAATGGAAAATCATACTCAAGTTACATCACAATCAGAACCTTCGCTTGGTTTAGAGGAGAGTGGATCCTCATATTTTCACTTTGTCTCTGTATATATTCTACCCGCCTCGGGCTTTGTATTCCTGTGCTGACTCTCTTCATGCTGTGACCCTGTCTTTGTGGCTGTAACTGACCAATCCTCTCCTTTATTGTATTCCATTTCCACTCACTTTTGTGACCAAGATGTCACCTTTCTTTCATTTCTCCTCTGCCTCAGCTGCCCCCACTATTACTGCAGTGGCCTGAGGTCAAGGAAGGACTCAACTGACCGGGTTGAAATATAAAATCCAGTGAGAGCAGCAGGGACCAGGATAAAGGAACAGACTGTAAAGCAGCTTGCTTACTTCCAAAAACTCAACTCCCAATGTGTGGCTAAAGAATTGATTCCTCTGCTAGGCTGGGATGGGGGGGAGGGGCATTGCAGAAAGGAGACCAAGAAGGGAGACAACAATTGAAATGTAAATAAACAAGATAACCAATAAAAAAAAATAAAGAATTGGTTTCTCAACAGGCAATTCCGCATGTTCTTTTATGTCTAGACTGAATCTCTTAGGTTGTTCAAAACTTCAAAACACCTCAGTTCTCTATTCCCTTCATGTATTGGTTCCCAATCGGCAACTCCAGCCACCACCCTTACCCAGTAACTTCACTTGATTCCATATCTACCCTTAGAAAACGCAAGAGATTTATACTATGTTCTATTTTCTACTGCTACCAGAAAAGTTATCAAAGTGTAATAGCTGTGAAAACACCATTCCACCACATGCATTGTAATGCTAGAAAGCCAACAAGGTGCCAGTGGCTACGTTCCTTTAGAAATCTATAAATCATGACTCCATGATTGTTGAGTTTCCTGGCAGAATCTAGCTCCCCATAGTTTTAGATTGAGGTCTCCCATCTTTGCAGGCCTTCAGCTCCTTGCTACCTTCAGATTCTAAAGTCTTGTCTTTGCTTTTCACTCTTGGAGTTGCTGTTCTCAAGGCTAGAACCTGCACCCCAATTCTTCTATGCTAATAATATCTTATTTCCCTCTCTGATACAGCTCTTTCCTGTCTTTGCTGGATTGGGCTCATTGTCATAATGCAATGGTCTATTTTAAATTCTTTCTAGTAGCTTAAGTTACAACTGAAAGGTATTTTTTGATATGCTAAGTAGAACACTCAAGGTTCCTGAGATTAGGATATAGCCACATTTAGCAACAAATATTCAGCGTAACATATGATGACTAATCCTTCCTTCATGCAAAGCCTCTGTATAATTCTCATTTGAAGTTTTTCAAGCTGCCAAACTCATAACTTTACTTGTTAACTTACTTGTTAAATCTTCACGTTTTCTGGTTGAGTCTCAGCCAGACTATGTTTTAAAATGATAATCCATCTGCCAAAGTGAATTGACCTTGTTTGCTTGAGTCCCTGGGAGGAGCACTGCTGTCTTTTAGTAGCTTTTGTTGCTCAAGTTAAATGTGCCTACCTCTTCCTCCCTTCTTCAGCCACTAACCCAGCTCCCTTGATACTTTGTGAGAGGCTTAAGAAGAGCACTGATTCTGAAAATTATTGAAGCAGCTATTGTTTTCAAACAAAAAGGCATAGATTCCTTAGAACACTATTGCATTACGAACCATAACAATAACCAGCATGTCATGATAGTCCTGAGAGTACAACAGTATTACTCATGTCATGGAGCTAACTAACAGTTCTTTATCTGGACTTGAGGTGTGCTCAACATGAGAGAAATTAAACCGAGTACTAGAAATCTGGTGCTAGAAAGGTCATGGATCTTAGAGGAGAACCTACTATTACCACGTCACTAAACAACTGTGATGCCTAACTGCATTCTTACTATCTATCTGTGTACCTGCAGATAAGTGTAGCACTTGCCATTAAAAAAAACAAAAAACAAACAAACAAACAAAAAAACCATCATTTTGCAAGAGAAGAAGACTACTACAGATAACCACAACCAGTCAAACTATGAAGACCAAGTGACTGTGAGTTACACAGTCACACATGATCCATCTAAAACAGAACTACTGCACCCATGATTTGGAAAACATCATGGAGGAGCTAAAGGACAAGGAAAGCCACTGTGAGATTGTGTCTTCTAGAAATGACAGGGAAGCTACACTTATGATTCCACAATAATATGGCTGCCTAAATAAAATCTGACCAAGGAAAACACCAATAGACCTGATGACATAAAGAGGAAAATCTCACAAGACACAATGCAGAGACTAATAAACATGCTAACATACATGGGAAAATCTGACAAGTCCTGACCCAGAGACAAAGAACTATAGGTAACTAAGGAATGCTGGGATTGGGTAAAATAGTCCATTCCAGGGGTAAGCCCCTAATCAATTACCTAATAGAAAAGTAGGCCTTGTAATCATACATATACAATTAACAAGAAACCAACTCAGCAGGTAAGATTTATATACTGAGGCATAGTTTTTCTTTAGTTGTTATTGGTTTTTTGTCATTGCAAAAAGAAAGAGGAATTTTATTTAATCCAGCATGCTGGGGTCGCCATGCACATGGTGAGAGAACTCTGCACACAGCCCACACAGCAGCCCTTTATACAGTCTTCAGGGCTGCTGCCAGAGGCTGCCCATGTGATTGGCAGAACAGTGTTACCTTTAAACTAACTGGTTGTTAGGGAATGAGGTAGGTGGCCAATGGTCTCTGAATAACTCTGGGCCTCCCCTAGCCACAGGGACCACTCTGTGGTCTGAGGAATGCAATTTAGACTTTCCCTTCTGGGAGGGGCAAGTGTTCCATGACCTATCCTGAGCTGACCCTTTCATTCCCCCCTTTTCTTTGTGCATGCTTCAATCCTGAAGCAATTGCTGGTATTCTGATAGCTCATACTCCTGGTCTTCTGTATCTAGTTCTTTGTATCTCTGCTTTAAGATCATTAGCGGTACTGTACCTATGTGTTTCTTAACAATAGCGACCAAGCAGTCCAAAATGTAGGGGCCAAAGTTCAACAATAGCAAGAGAACAACTAAGGGTCCTAACCGGGTGGATATGTAGGTGGTTAAACAAAGGGAGGAGTTAAGCCAAGACTGGAACCAGCCCTGACTTTCTTCTCTCTCTTTTCCACTTGGCTAGCCCTTTCCTCACCTTGGGCATTGACTCTTTAACAACCTTGAAATGGTCTATGTAAAAGCAACACCACTCAACTAAGGCAGTGCATAGCCCCCCTATTCTGCAGTAGTCCTTCTGATAACAAAGTCAGTGATTCTTGAAGGTGAATGATGAAAGGTTCTATTCCCTCTATATATAAATCAACGGATGCCCTCAGACTGTCATAATCTTCCCCTTGTAAGACCAGAGTGGAAGTCCTTGTGGATGCCTGGTTATCCCCAGCCCCAACAAGAAGGGAGGCAGTGAATGCTGTAACAAGTTTGGTGGACAGGCACATGGGATGAGGACAAGAACCAGAATCCAAAGGTACCAACAGGCAGTCATGATCAAGGACAAGTGATCTTGAGCTTGAACAGCTTGTCCATCTTCTGTACCATCCAGTGGGGTTCTCAGGGGAGTGGGTCATCTGCAGGTTTCTTGTGGGAAGCATGTACCCAGGTCGCAAGACTGTACACCTTGAAGGCTGTGGGAGTGGCTAGCAGCTCCAGGAAGGGTCCCTTATATCAGGGTTCCAGTGACTGTCTCTGAAGCCTCCTTATATAGATCCAGTCACCAGTACATATACACACATACATACATATATATATGCCACAATTTTGAGAGGGAGCAAGGGGAGGTATATGGGAAAAGTTGCAGATATATTTTTTATATTTATATATATATATATGCATTATGTATCATCTCACTAATAATGACACAAGAGAACAACAGAGATAAATAACCTTATGGAGAAAAGAAATGAATCTAACATACATATCCGGATTGTTCCATGTAGAAGCTGAGGAATAGAGAGTCTCATGATTTCACAGAACTCAGGCTTGGCAGAAACCAGTCTAAATACATTTTTATTTAAGAAAAAAATTTTAAAATATAACTGTTTGTAAAAATAGCATCAGATTATTTAGTTTTTCAAACTATATTTATATAGAAATCAATAATGAGAGAAAAATTTAAAACTATGGAACTTTACAGAAGTTAAATATTTTTGAATGATCAGTATGCAAATGAAGAAATCAAATGGTGAACATCTAAAAATGGTCTTGAAATAAATGAAAATGAGAAATTTGTGGGACACAGAAGATAGCACTAAGAAAGAAGTATTTGATGGAAAAATAGAATAAGCAGCGTCATAATGCAGCTTAGTAAACTAAGGAAAGCAAATCCGACATCAGAGAATTGGAAGGGGGAGAGAGGGATGGAGGAAGAAAAAGGACAAGGGAAGAGAGAAAGGAGGGAACCAAATTAGAAAAGGCAGAAATGGACAAAAGATCAAGGAAGCAAATAGTTGGATTTGTAAAAGATAAACAACATTGAAAAACGGAAGGAAAAAGAAACACTGCATCAGACAAATAAAAGCAGAGATGAAAGGGGGTCACAGTAAATACAAAGGATTATTAGAGCCTAGAATGAAAAATGGCTTGTCAAGAAAATGGAAGGTTGACAGAAAAGAAACCATCACATTCCTTTTGCACGTAACTTATCAGAATGTGATCTTGGAATATTAGAAACATAAAGAGATGAAGGATTAAATAAATGAATTAATAAATGAACAATCCTCTCCCATCAATGAGAAGTCCAGGATGAGAGGCTTCATTGCCCAGTTTCATAGGCTTTTGAAGAATTAACACTAACTCTTTTCAGCTTGTTTCAGAGTAAAGAATGAGAGGAAATACTCCAAATGTATCATACATGGCTAAGTTGTCCTGTTACCAAACCCAGTTCACAGCAGACAAAAACTGTAGACTAATATTTCTGATGAACACATGAAAATTGTCAATAAAATATCAGCAAGTCGACTTTGATAGCAAAAAGATTATACCTCTACCTCCTGGGATCAACAGAGGTTTGTCTCTGGAGATACACAAATCAGCAAATGAGATAAATAATATCTACAGAACAAACAGAATTGTGCACACACAAATATGAACATCCAATGTAAGGAAAACGTTGAATATAACCCACTATCTTCACATCATAGAAACTCTTTAATTTGCACACATACCCCAACCCTGCCACTAATAATAAGAAAAATAAATTCAGGATAGAGAAATGTGTCTCTATACAAAAAGGCTCTGTATAACTAACTCACACACTCCCAACACTGAAAAAGGAGAAGTCTAAACTACTTGTGCAGTTAATGAGGACAAGTTTGTCCAGTTTCACCCCTCTTGTTCAGGATAGCACTGAAGCTTTGCCAGAAGCAATGATACACATGAAGAAAGAAAGGCACCACACAGAAGAAAGGAAGACCACACTGTTATGTAGAACAATGTAAAGCCTTTACCAAAGACGGCTAGAACTGATAAGCAAGTTCAATAAGATCACAGGATGACAAGCCAACGTACAAAGACAAGAGATTTGTTTTGAATCAGTAATGAAATTGCTAGGAAAGAAATGAAGAAAATTCCACTCATAATAGTAAAAAAAAAAAATTCCAAGGATACATTTAACAAAGAAATTGAAAGATCTCTACTATAAAAACTAGATAACATGGAGGAAATAAATTGCAGACAACGTGAGAAATGAAAGGATACCCTTGTGTATAAGTCAGAATGACTAGCATTGCTAAAGTGGTCCTATCACCAAAACTGATGTCCAGGCTTGGTGGACATTTATTTTATCAAAATAAAAATGACATTCTTTAAAAGTTAGAAAATGACTGTGAAACATATCTAATCGCAAGAGAATCCAGACCCCAAAATGTAGGGGGAAATGTGAGACACCCCAAATGTAAATCTGACATGTAAAAAAAAGTGAGGGGGATGCTTCAGGACACTCAATGATCTGGGCAAAGATTTTTGGGATATGACCTTAAAGACACAGGCAACAATGAAAACGTTGGGGTTTTCTTTCTTTTCTTTTTTTCATTGTTATTATTAAGATGTTTACATTTGAGTGCCTTCTAGATTAACGTTTAGAGTCTGAAACAGGCTATTTTTCAAGACAGGAAATGCCAGACCAAATACACCATTTCCCTTCAGCATTCTAAGTCTGAAAAAAACACATGGTACTTGTCAACCCAAAGCCAAGACATGTTCCCTTTGGTGGCTAAATCAGCAATGACAGGGTTAGTACTATACTGAAGTGTTGCAGTGCCTCTCCTTTGTGGAAAACAAGTCTCTCTCTCTCTCTCTCTCTCTCTCTCTCTCTCTCTCTCTCTCTCTCTCTCTCTCTCTCTTCAGTTAGAAGAGCCAAAAGTCATTAAATAGCCAGAAGATATTTTTTTGGTAAATTATGGGCACAGCTGTGCTGGGCAAAACTCCACATGCCAAGGTAAGGTGAATCATCCTGTATCTGGTACCCATGTGTTTCCCCAGGAACTTTGTACTTGTCAAACATTAATCAACACTAAGTTTAGATGCTCTTATCAAAGAAAATACCGCTCTTGATTGGAAAAACGAAAATTTTACTGTGGCTGGTCAAAAACTCACTCTGAGTTTCAAACTGATGTTTGAACCATGTCTTCGCTGCAATTTTGCTTTGCTTTGCTTTGCTGTTTGGTTTTTGCACGTGTATGTTTACTGTGGCTTTCATTCTCAGCTTGTTCCTCAAGGAAATACTTAAAAATCTTCAAATAGCCGCTTTAATTTTGTTACAATGACTTTTACTGAACTCATGTGGTACGAGCATGTGTGTCCATATTTCACACAAGATTTACCACAAGATCTCCTGGAAAATAGTTGAATAATTTCCACATTGTATTTAAAAGGAAAACAAAGTATCTAACAATTGAGCTGGGACTGGTAGCAGAGGCATTACTTCCCAGCATTTGGGGGGTAGGGTAGAAACAATGGGATTCAGGTCAGACAGGGCTACATAATTAGAACATATCTTTGAAACAAACAAACAGTCTAACAAATCTAGTATTTAATCTAATTCACAATGTCTTTTTTTCTTAATTCTAATGTGTAAGTTTTATGATTTCTACCTCTACTAGATGACAGAAAGAACTAAAATTGACTTGACATTTACAGATATGATTAGAGGAAATACAAGAAAGGAGGGTGGATTTGAATACATATTCACTAATTTCTGGGCCATTTTATTTTTAACCATAGAATACTCAAGCGTGATATGGAGTGTTACTCTTTGAACAGCAGACTATGAAAGGTAAACTAAAAGTGTGCCTCACCCCCTTACTGTGTTGCATGGCAAACATTACAGAGCCACCAGAAAGTATGTGAGACACATTCACACACTGGGATATGTTTCATTTCATATACAATGGTATTTACTTGATTCCACAACCTTGGTGTTGCCGCCAACTGACAGAAAATTGCTTAAAATGTCCAGTCGGCCTTTCCTGGAGTGAAGTTAATCTGGTTTATTTCTGAGTCTCTTCCCAGGACCCATGGTGAAAGCAGAAAGAAAAGAAGATCCAGAAACTGGCAATGTGGAAATATCATAACAGTAACCCCCAGATGAATCACAATACTCTGAGACCAAGAATGCTTTGTGACTAGTGGAATATGTCTGCTGTCTGTGTCAAAATGCTTCAGATCTTCCTTGATCCCAGTCACTGCTTGAAATAAAAGTTATCACTCTTAAAGCTACATCCCAAGGGTCAGGACGAGTCTCTTTCCAAGAAAGGACAGGCTAATAGCATCCACATTCAGCTTATGCCCCCATAAGTACCAATGTGCTCCAATAATCAGACAGGTGTTTTGGGCCTTCGAATAGGTAGAACATTCTGTCTGTACAGAAAGTTTGCTATAGTTTTTTTTTTAATTCTTCCAAAACTATCCAAGAGTTTGGAACAGGAACTTCCTAAAGCTCTGAAACCTTAATACTGCCCTCCATGTTGTGGAGACCACAACCATAAAATTATCTTCGCTGATACTGCATACCTGTAACTTTGTGCTACAGTCATGAATCATAATGTAAATACCTGATATGCAGCATGTATTTTTTATTGATACAAAGTGAACCAGAGGGTTCATGACTCACAGGCTGAAAACCATTGATTTAGATATTTCTCCTACTTAAAATATTCTGATTCTATGAATGCTTTTGCATTTCAGTTTCTTGATTCAAATCTTACCCCCTAACCCTTTAGTTTATTCTAAGACATCATTAACATTTCTACACACCACCTTACTTACTTTTATGAAAATGAATTCATTTAAATTTCTTCTAAACCTACATTTTAATATTTTCTATCTTTGTTCATATAATTTGAGAATAAACGAATCATGGGTTCAGAGAGGATTGTAGACTTGAATACAGAAGCATGATTCCTGATATACAATAAATAAACACCATGGGAACAAAGCTCTGTGGCCTGTGGTCACTGAGTATGAATACACGTTTGGCTCTAGAAGACATTGTTTTAGTAGTGAGCCTAATTATATCATCTTATCATGTCTACTTAGATAAACGATCTGGAAGCATGGTTCAAAAAATAAATTTTAATGGTATAATATTTCCATCTTAATAACCTTAATCCTCTAGGATAATTATGGCTGACAGCATACTTAGAAGTGCACTTTATATCCAAATTTCATAGAAGATTTTGAAAAAGAACACTTTTCTTAAGTAATATACAACTCTTATTTCAGTCTGTTTTACAATCATAATCAATTCCAATTCTAAACAATCAATTCCTTCTGTCAGCCTAGTCTGTGTAAAGTTTGTTTTCTTGTCTCTACGAGGAGCAACATATATAAAGTTTTTACATGTGGAATGTTTAGAATCACGTTGAAAGGGATCCTGAGCCTATATGAACATGCCATGGCATGATATGAAGATCATGTTCTAGACGGCCAGTGTTTTCAGACCATATGGCAAACACAGAAGAAAGCACTGGAGAAACAGCAATGATTTCAATGCAGAGCCTAGTATAAACTTTTCTGACCCATCATCCAAAAGAAGAACCAGGTAGCTGAATTGAGTTTAGATTAGCCAAACTCCAGCTGATCTACACTTCCTGGTCAGTAAACTACTGGCTTCTAGAGAAGTTAGTAATACAGCATCACTGTGGCGACACCTGGACAATAAAATGTCGTGAAGATGCAGTGTCAACTGGACACGTTCCCAGGCAAGAACTCACGCTCTGGCTGTAGTACAACTGTAAAGAATATTCCAAAAAAGTCCTGGGCAGAAACAAGATGCATCTTTAGACCATAAAGAGGCCAGAGATAATATTTGGGGGGGGGAAACAAACGAACCAAAAAGGTTATATGTGACAGGAGTAACAATGACTATCAGCAGGGAATTGGAACTAAATGTCCAGCCCAGAACCAGCTCAGTGGCCCTGTACTGATCACAAAGTTTGCAAAGGCAATTTCTAAGGTTATTCCCATAAAAGTCAATAAAGGCTTCTTACCCACATGTCACCTTTTATAAATATATTCTAAATAAAATAAAGATGTAAATTTAAACAGAACTACACAAATCCTAGTTTAAAATTGGATCCAGTTTTGTAGACCCAGAACAGAGGAATCGTGGGGGAGGGGGGAATGATTGGGGAATAGTTGGGGGGGAGAGGAATTATGGGATTTATGGTGGGGGGGAATTGGGAAAGGGGAAAGCCTTTGGAATGTAAACATAGAATATAGAAAATAAAAATTAAAAAAAAATGGAAGACAAGATTTGTGACCTTGGGTTACACAAACATCCTTAAAATGTGATATAAAAAGTACAATCTACAAAAGAAACAGTAAATACATTCCCACTACAAACCGATTTTGCTCTATAACAGGTATTGAGAGAGCAGAAAGACCCACAAACTTGGAGAATATATTTGCCAACCATATTTCCAAACATGCTCTTTTTCTATTATTTTTAATTTTTTTATTAATTCTTTGTGAATTTTAGACCATGCATCCCAATCCCACTCATCTCCCCACCCCTTTTTATCTGTGCCCCACTCTTGCAAACTCCCCTCCCAAAATAAACTAAGCAAAAAACAAACAAGAGAAAACAAAACATCTCCTCCTGAAAGCTGTAGTGTGTCCCTATGTGTCGTGAAGTGGAACCTTCTGTCTTCACATCCTTACTTGCAAATATTTGCTGCAATGAGGCGTTGGTCTGGTTCAAGGCTTCTGGCTTCTGTTACACTATCAATATGAATCCTCAAGAGGACACCTCTTAGATATCCTGTTACTCATTTTTAAATTATTTATTATAGTATTTGCTGAAATCATACTATAATTATGTCATTTCCCCATTCTCCTTCCTACCTCCAGCTTCCCCCAAAACCCCTCCAACATCTTTCAAATTCACATCCTCCTTCTTGATTGATGTCATATATGTATGACATTCCCTATCGGGTTACCTTGGCGCAACAGTAACATATGTACAGAAACACACACACACACACACACACACACACACACATACACAAAAAAAATCTTGAAAAAATAATAAACAGTGAAAATATTCTACACCAGTAAACATCTGAAATGAATAAGGTAAAACCACCATGGCTAAAATAAAATAAAGCATGCACACACACACACACACACACACACACACACTTAACAATAGCAAATGCTGAAGATGGGAAGGGGAAGAAACTGAAGCAATTTTGGTTGCTAACAAGAATTTTTTATAAAGGATGTAGCCACTCGAAAGACTTTTTTGAAGCTTGTTATCAAATTTAAGATATTTATATCATGTCACAGCAAACATTAATATCATCGAAAATGCCATGGGGACACTACTGCACATTCTATTATATTTTGCATTCACAAGAGAAGCCATTGAGCAGGTGCCAGCACACGGTTCAGTGATGACAATGTTCACAGCAGGTTCACATAGATTCTGGTTAACCACAGCCAGGAAGCCAGTATGTCACACAGACTGTGCAGCTAGTGACAGTTTGTCTTAACAGCAAGACAAACTGCTCCTTAAGTCAAAACCAAGAAAGTTAACTTCTTTCTTTCTTTCTCTCTTTCTTTCTCTCCCTCTTTCTTTCTTTCTTTCTTTTTTTCTTTCTTTCTTTCTTTCTTCCTTCCTTTCTTTCTTTCTTTCTTTCTTTCTTTCTTTCTTTCTTTCTTTCTGTCTCTGTCTCTCCTTTCCTTCCTTCCTTTCTTTCTCTGTCTCTGTCTCTGTCTCTGTCTCTGTCTCTCTCTCTCTGTCTCTCTGTCTCCCTCTCCCCCTCCCCCCTCCCTGAACAAAAACAACCGCTCTCCTTGCCTCTGGGATCCTGTCCCACCAACCTCCGTGATGACACCAGTGGCTTTGGCTCCCTGCCACCTCCAACTCCTTAGTTGCTCCCACATTGTACGTAAGTCCATCTCTGTGGACAATGACATTGAGAAGAAATGACAGATCGGCTCCGTGTGATAAAAACCCCTAACTTCTTAGTGAGATGGATACCTTCTTGCTCTTGGGGCACTGGCTTGGAGGAAAACTGTCTTGGTGCTTTGTTGAAAGGCCCTTGCCAGCAAAACAGTGCTAAAAGTCGATGCTCCCCCAATCATGTCTTCCACTGAGAAGACAAGTATGCTGACAGCTTAACTACAGCTTCTACAGTCACGTCATCCAGCAAAGCTCCGCCTGTGTTCTTGATTCACAATAGCTGTAAGAGGATAAGGTCTTATTTGCTTTTGTTTTTGTTTTCAGATAGCAATACCTTTCTTATGGGTTTAGTAAGAAACAGCATGACCAGAAGTGCTTTTGGTAAACAAATTCATTCGAATGTGAAAGTCAAAATATGAAGGATGGAGTTTTAACTTAAAAACAATAGACAATTACACAGACCACTGGCTCCACTTGTTTAAATATTCCTATAGATTTATATTTTTCTTCCTCGCAAACACGCTGCTCCAGTGGAATGGGAAGGAACTTCAATAATATGCAGTAAAAAATAATATAGCAAATAGAATATTACAATCATTATTACCATAAATGTCCTGGTAAAATGTCAATATGTATAGCATAACCATTACACATAAAATATTCTGCAACTTATACATAGGGTAATATCTCTGCAATTTAATACACACAATTTTTTGTTCTTGAAATATATAATGCCTTTTTAAAGCTAGAGAGGTTTTTTTTTAATATATTAAAATGTGCTCTTGAAACTATACTTGGAACAGTCATGTTGTCAATACTAAATACTGCTAAATGTAATAAAATCAATGCCGTTGATTATTTAACCCCTCTAAACAAAAGAAAGATACTAGTTATTTAGAAGTCAGCCTATACTCGAACATTTTTTTTTATTGATGGAAATTGGTTAGATAATATTAGACAATATCCAACATATGACATCACACTGAAGCCCAAAGAAGAGGTCCAAAGTAGGATCCAGGCCATGTTGTGTGGGGTCCAGGCCATGTTGTGTGGGGGTCCAGGCCATGTTGTGTGGGGTCCAGGCCATGTTGTGTGGGGGTCCAGGCCATGTTACTTTCCGTCAGTGAACTTGAAAGACAGAGGACAGTGGCTAGTTTAGTTACATTTTGTTTGTTGATCAATTTGAGCTTGATATCCTTGTTGGCAATGAGCATTTCCTGTTGCTTATTCCTTCCCTGTATTGATAAAAGGTTTTCTTATCTATTTTTTATTTTTTCTACATTCTTACCATATTTTACATGTCTGATTTACCATCTGTGGCGAATTATAGATGGTCACAATTTTTTTTTTTAATTTCTCTCTTTTAGATGTGGTGTTTGTTCTCTCTCCCCTTGGATCTGGGTCTGATTAGTACTGCTTTGACCAATAAAATGTGAAATTGACTCTATGCCTGTTCTGGGCTGAACTTTAAAAAATTCCCTTGCAACTTGCCCTGAGTTCTGTTGAGGCTGAAGGAGACAGAAAGTTCCAGCTTTCTTCTGGGATAGATGATATAGAAAGATTGTGAGGTTATTTGGAGAGAGGGTCAACTTAAGGGAGCTCATCTATGTCCTGACTCCTACTGAAGCACTGTGTGTGACTGAATATCTCTGATCCTCCTGACCATGATTGTCCCAGATAAATACCTGGTATCATTTATTGAAACCACTTTTTTTTCCTTTTTTAAAATTTTCTATATTCTTTGTTTACATTCCAAGTGATTTCCCCTTTCCCAATTCCCCCATCCCCATAAGTCTCATAAGCCCTGTTCCCTTCACCCATTCCAGATCAGCCCCCTCCCACTTCTCTGTCCTGGTAATCCCCTGCATTGCTGCATCAAGCCTTTCCAGGGCCAGGGCCCTCTCCTTCCTTCTTCTTGGGAATCATTTGATATGTTAATTGTGCCTTGGGTATGCAGAGCTTCTGAGCTAATATCCACTTATCACTGACTGGATTCCATGTGTGTTCTTTTGTGATTGGGTCACCTCACTTAGGATGATATTTTCCAGTTCCAACCATTTGTCTAAGAATTTCATGAATTCATTGTTTTTAATTGCTGAGTAGTATTCCATTGTGTAAATATACCACATTTTCTGTATCCATTCCTCCATCGAGGGACATCTGGGTTCTTTCCAGCTTCTGGCTATTATAAATAAGGCTGCTATGAACATAGTGGAGCATGTGTCCTTATTGAATGCTGGGGAATCTTCTGGGTATATGCCCAGGAGTGATATAGCAGGGTCCTCTGGAAGTATCATGCCCAGTTTTCTGAGGAACTGCCAGACTGATTTGCAGAGTGGTTGTACAAGCTTGCAATCCCGCCAGCAGTAGAGAAGTGTTCCTCTTTCTCCACATCCTCATCAACACCTGCTGTTTCCTGAGTTTTTAATCTTAGCCATTCTGACTGGTTCAAACCACTTTTAATACCACAGGGAATCTGCTAGCTCAACCTTGCCAATCACACAACCCCCAAACTGTGAGGCATAAAAATTACTGTGACTTAAGATTGTACTTTTACTTTGTATGCAGACATATATATCATAAAATGTAAATTACAGGTGATAGCACTTATGTATTTAAACATTTTGTAAAATACATAATAGAATGCCCTCTACCTAAGTTACACACTCTTGGCATACATACCACTTAGATGGTTAGTACATATTCTGGTGAATTGTATGATCTGGGATTTTTTTGTTTGTTTATTTGGATCTTTTGTTTTGTTTTATCGTCAATATCTTTCAAATAATTCAACACTATTTTTTTGCTCTAAATCTTTCTATACCAGCAGTATCGTGACTCATTTCATCTTAAATACTATTTTGTTTCTACAAGGAAAATGCATTTTCCTTTTACATTAAAACTCTTTCTTGTTTTTTGATTGTTTGTTCATTCATTCATTTTTACTTTATTACTTAGTTTAGAAAATAAAAGTGTTCTAACCAATATTTTTCTTATACCCATTTTCTATTGAATCTCCCTGTCTTTTCCAAACTCTCTCTGCCTTTAGGATTTCCTTTATATTTTTATATCTAATATTCTGTAGTAAATATTTAAATTTGAATCATAGTATTCACAAAGTATCTCCAAAATAACTGACATTCAATTTTTCTGCCTAAAGAAAACAAATTTTTAATAAATGTCCATAAATATGCACAAACTGGTTTGTGTGAAGTTACTTGGAGACATCAACTACAGGAAACTAAGAAATTGTGTCCCATACCATTCCAGGGCTTCTGTTGGGTTCTTTTGGATATTTTCATCCTTATTACAAAAGAGATTGAATAAATAGCACATCCGTCCTGTGTCATTATACAGTTTACTAACAGCACCAACATTTTCAGATTTAAAAAAGAAAAGGATATGTATGCTGCATACTTAGTTTGGGGAAATATTTGAGGTATGTTCATAAGTATGTCTGTTGCCATGAAGTCGCTTGCTTACCATTAAATCATGCTAGCGACTCATGCACTCAGACACACAGAGGAAGCTGTGAACTGTTGTGGGGCCCTGAAGTTGTGGTTGGCAAAATTGTCTTATCACCATTTCAAAAATTAAGTGTGTTTTCCTACACAATATATGCTCCAACATATTTCCACCTAGTAAAGATCTTCCTCTAGTTTATTATGTTCAGTCACTCTTGTTTGGTCTACAGCAGCTGTATGTAAATGCAATGCTCTGAGGATACCCACACAAAATTTCATTGTGTATATAATAATGCCTTGCATCATCAAATGTCCAGTTGATATTGTGCTTTTTAACAACCTTTTAGCTCACAAGGTTATAAGTAATACATAAACCTGATAAGATGAGCTCATGTATAAAATAAATACATTACCCAGTAATAAGCCAATTTAATAAGGAAATTAGTACACAGGGATAATGCTAAAATGGACATTTGTCTGTTTTATCAAAATGTGATAATCTGAACACAACTGTATTAACAATGATTGTTGAGGAATGGAACAGTACAACAAAAGCATATCAGTGAAGTGTGTGTGTGTGTGTGTGTGTGTGTGTGTGTGTGTGTGTTTGTATATGTGTGCTTGTATTGCTGTGAATCAATGATCTAGGAACGGTAGCAGGATCCTCTGCTCCAGGGTCTTCATGAAGATGAAACTGAAGTTTTATATGGAGCTGGGTTCCCACTTAAAGCCCTACTGGGGAGAGAGCTACTTCTACAGACAGATGGTTGTTGGCAGAATTTAGTTTCTCATTCTTGTTCACTGTTGGGGAGAAGTAACCCTCAATTCCTTGTCATGTGAACCTCTCCATTGGATAGCTCCCAAGACTGCAGCTTGTTTTACCAAACTCAGAAAAGGTGGGTGTATATCTTTTAAAAAACAGAGGGAAAAAATATCACAATCCAGTGCAACCAATGCATTCATAAGGCATCCACTTATGCTTCCCCAGTTCATTCATTGGTAGTGTGTCATAGATCCTGCCAGTGAGGCGGATTTACTGTTAGAAGATCTAGATCATTGTGAGCCTTCTCAGAGTCTGCCTTAGTGGTTTTATATGTTTTTCCTAGTACTGTGGTAAATACCATAACCAAAAGCTACTTAGATTAGGAAAAGGCTCATTTGGCTGACAATTCCCACCTATAGTCCATCATGAAGAGAAGTCAGGGCTGAACCTCAAACAGGAACCCGAAGTAGGAACTGGAGTAGCTAACATGGAGTAATGGCTTGTTCCCATGTTCAAGTTCAGATACTTTTTGTACCTGTCAGGATCACCTGCCCATGATACTGCCCATAGTGGGATTATTCTACCCACATCAGTCATATGTTCATATCATCAATCAAGAAAATGCCATATAGACTTGCATGCAGGACAGCTACATGCAGACATATTCTGAATTGAGGTTTCCTCTTCCCAAGAGACTTTATCTTAGGTTAAATTGACACATCAAGGAACTAACCAGCCTTCTGCTGAATTTCCACCCAGGTCATATTAGTATCCCAGGGGTAAAATGGAACAGAAGAAATGTTTGCTGTACTTTTCTTCAAAAGGAGTTGTGAAATTTCTACTTATTCCCATGATGATGACCAAAGGTGAAGTGTCAAGAACTGAAAATATTCAATTTCTGTAAGTTCCGTTCCATGTAATAAGGTCTCCAGGACTACAGCTACTCAAATGCCTTAGCTTTCATATGGAAGTTAGCAAGGGATGTCAAGAGCATGGTCCCTAACCTCCCACAAACTGTGCTTAACTTAAGCTTTAAGAAGATAGCAAGTCTCCGTGCTCTCATCTCTCTGACCACACCATGATTACAAGCTGTCATTGGCAGAGCACACTGACATCCTCAGCTTGGCTCATGGTCTCGATTATAATTACATTCCATATGCCTCAAACCCTATCAAGACAGGAGATGTCTCAATTGACGAAGCACTTACTGTGCAACTATCAGGATCAGATCTCAGATCCCACAGAAACACTTGGCAGGCATAGCAGCCTGTCATGATAACAGAGCATTCTGAGAGCCAGCTGGCTAGCCATACTCTTAGAATTATCAAGTTCCAGGTTCATGCCAGAACTCCCTACTTCAATGAATAAGGTAAAGAGTGATTTCAACAAGGACACAGCAATAAGGCTCCACTATGTTCATAGCAGCCTTATTTATACTAGCTAGAAGCTAGAAAGAACCCAGATGTCCCTCAATGGAGGAGTGGATACAGAAAATGTGGTATATTTACACATTGGAACACTACTCAGCAATTAGAAACAATAAATTCATGAAATGTTTAGGCAAATGGTTGGAACTGGAAAATATCATCCTAAGTGAGGTGCCCCAATCACAAAAGAATACGCAAGGAATGCAATCACTGATAAGTGAATATTAATTAGCCCAGAAGCTCTGAATACTCAAGACACAATTAGCATATCAAATGATTCCCAAGAAGAAGGAAGGAGAGGTCCCTGGTCCTGGAAAGGCTTGATCCAGCATTGTAGTACCAGGACAGAGAAATGAGAGGGGTGATTGGGGAATGGGAGGAGGGAACAGGACTTATGGGACATATGGGGCGGGGGGGGCGGGGGGGACCTGGAAAGGGGAAAGCATTTGGAATGTAAACAAAGAATATAGAAAAATTTTTTTAAAAAGTGATTTCAAAAATTCTTGATGGCAGCCTCAGGACTCTACACACACATGGACCCTAATATTACATGAACACGCACACACACACACACACACACACACACACACACATACACACACACACACAGGAGAGAGAGAAAGATGTAAACAAATTAAAAAAAAACAAATATCAATGTAGCCTCATATGGAGTTCTTTAAAGAATAAAGAATGTCTTAATTGCATAAAGGAAGAAATAAACTCAACACATGATTATTCTTAGATTAAAATGAGTTGCTTATTTTAAACTCAGCAGCACAATTGGCCCCCTGTCAACTTGGCATACAAATATATCATTATTATTCCATAACCTTTCTTATTTATCCCCCAAATCTCATATTAATTCATAGTCAAAAGCACAATATAACTTTAGAAGCCTCACATTCTTTTTTTTTTTATTTTCTATATTCTATGTTTACATTCCAAAGGCTTTCCCCTTTCCCAGTTCCCACCCACCTTTCCCAGTTCCCACCCACCATAGTTCACATTCTTTATAAAATTCTAACACTACTACTGGATTGCTCCCCAGGTCACATTCAGCTGCCTTTCTTATACGTTCGAGGACCACTGGTCCAGTGGTGACTCTGCCTATGGTGGGCTGAGCTCTCCTCATAATCACCAGTCAAGAAAATGCCCCATAGTTTTGCCTATAGATGACTCTAGCTTGTATCAAGTTGATTTTTCTAAAATAGCCCAAACAGGATCTATTACATGATCTCTTCCTATGATTACAAGTACTTAATCATTTACTAACAAGTAATAAGTCTTGTTCATGAAAACACACAAGGGGACATTTTATTTCAATCTTTCACCAAACTTATCAGCCACTCAAAGTATTTTATTGGCAGTATTATGACTCTCTAATATGACAACTAAAAATTTAAGGTCAAATTTACAGAGAATTTCTGTGACACAGACATCAGCTGATGAAGTACATTTGTAAAATTTATTTAATTTTAGGTACTTCCTTACTACATCTTTTCTTCATGTGCTCTGATTTCTCTCCATAGATATTATCCTATAATGAATCAACATTTAAAGTCATCTCAATTCTTTAATTTTGAGATTTTGGGGAAGATATCAATGAATAAACAAATGAACTCTAAGGTGTGTAGGTATTTCTCTCTTAAGACACAAGCATCTTCAGCATCAATAACATCTTTCTTTATTAATAGGACTAATTTTATTGCTTTAGTATAGTTAATGTAGAATTCCCTGGCTAGTGAACAGTAATATGTTAGTTTCTAAGGGTTTGTTAACATTAAATGTCCTTATCCTAAGATAAATAAACTTTTAGCATGACTTCATAAGGTAAAATATTTCACTCATATAAAGCTACTTACAAATCTAAAAGAAACAAGAAATAAACCTAGCTTCTGTGTATCAAACACAAACTATATTTTTCAGATTACCAACCCATAGGACATATTTTTTAGAAAATGCATCAAGAGCCTACAAGTAAGGAAAAGTCAATAAAAATGTTTGGTGCATATATATATATATATTATATATATATATATATATATATATATATATATATGTGTGTGTGTGTGTGTGTGTGTGTGTGTGTACATATATATATATATATATAAAACAATTACAGTAGAATCACCAAAACATACTCAAATATCATTAAAAATGCATGAATATAACTATTTCTGTTAGCATACTATTAAAGTCAAGATAAGACCTTACAGAAATTAGCCAATTGCCTTGTTTAGAGAATGACCTAAAGGGCACAGGAAAGGATTCCAAGTCTTCATTTCAATGTCTGGAAAGGAAAGAAAATGTGATTTTTGTCTCCCAGAGACCTTTAGTGACAGATGGAATCAAAGATTACATGATTCATGACCTGAAGAAGCAACAGAGAAGTCAGTCTTGCCTTCAGAACAGAAAGTACAGACTGACTTTCTATTACCTCTGCAGTAAGCAGGAGTCTTTTGGTTTTTATCTGTGTTGTGCAGGGTTTGCTTATCTGGACATCTCAGTGCATCTTGAAGTGCGGTTGCTCTCAAGGAGCTACCCTTTCTTTGCCACAGCCCTGTGGATAATCCAGTCTGCAGAGTGTGAGAGCCTCCTCCAGCAGAAGCAAACAGGAGGCAGCTCTGAAAATACTGGGGAGCACATTAGAGGGCTCATTCTAGAAGATGCTGACCCTAGTGAATTTCCCTAACTGTAAGCTGTAACCACCTATATCGGGATTTATCTGTCATTTGGTTCTGAGGCCCAAGACCTGGTAGAGTCCTTGGAATTATTACTCATGATTTCCCAAAAACAAAAAGTAACATTCCCTAATAAAAGGATTTGAAATGTGATGAACAATGGGTGTGGGGTTACAGTCAGGTCCTGTGTCTCTGCCTACTGCTTCTTGTCCTAATACTTTACAGTAATCACTTCTCTGTAATGTCTCAGCAAATTTCATCAGTATATGAATGTGGTGAGAAGAAAGCTTCCTTGAATTGTCTGTATTTCCACCTGGAAATACAGCAGTATGTTTTAACAACCAAAGTTCATTCATCCACACAGGAAAACTCCTATTCTTGGAACTGAACCTTCAACACCACCCCCAGTCTTTCTTCTAAACTAGAATTGATTTCTAGGGGCTTGAAACCTTCAGGGACATTCTAAGGAAATGTGGGTTAATTAGAAGTTTTAACAAAGGCTTAATGTGGAGAAATAGTGGTGATGGAGAAGAGATTACTGTCCAGATTGCATACCATCACTTGTAGAAACACATTTTCAGGGCTGAGAATTTGCTCTTCGATTGCCGGTTGGTGTGTTCTTCCCTGGAGAGGGCTTTCTTCTACTATCAGCTTTTCCTAGATGGTTCTAGCTTTTTTTTTTGTCTAGGGTTGAATCCTAATAATCTTGCCCTTATCCACATGAGCATGTTTATTCGTATCATTCTTCTTCAGGTCGTGTTTAGCCAGTCAGGTTGGTGAGACTGTATGGACAGAGCTTCGAGCATTCCTTAGAGACATAGACTCGCAGCAAACTCTGGGCTCCTCTGGCTCTTACACTCCGGACCCCTCTTCTGAAATGACTCTAAGCCTTAGGTACAAGAGTAGTGGTGTAGATGCATCATTTAGGAGGGCTCCACAGCTCTACACTTTAATTCGTTGTGGTGTGTCTATAATAGTCTCTGTCTATTGCAAAGATTCCTTGATAAAGGGCAAGAACTACCCTTATTTGTGTGTAAGGACAGATATTTAGAATGTAGTTAATGATTATGCTGTCTTAGTAAAGGAGAGGCTGTAACTTCTCCAAGATCCATGACTTCACTAGCTCTTGGCTGTTGGCTTCAGTGCTAGACATGATTTCCCTTCTGTTGAGTGAGCCTTTAATGCAATTAGTTGTTGGTTACAGCCAAGGTATGTGTTCTTTAAAAAAGAATGTTCTAAAATTCCTAAGAACCCTTGAGCTACACGCTTTTCTCTACACATATGTTTTATCTTGAATATATTCGTGGCATTAGGTTTGGCAAAACTGGTCACAAAAATGAATTGGACAAATACTCAAGTCATCAAAATCGAAAAACCAATATTTTGATATTGTGAATTATATTTTTGGGCTGCATTTAGCTTCCTATAGCTCCTAAAAAAGATCTTTGAAATGATCAAAGTGATAAATTTCCTTTTGAGGGCTAATAAAGCAATTGGGGCCTGGAAGGCCTTAGGCAGCTTGAAGATGGGAGACAGATCGAAGCAATGGTTTAGTACTGTAGCTCTCTGTGGAAAAGAAAGTGGCTGAAGGTTAAACTGATCAACGGAGACTGTTGATTTAATTAACCATGCCTACGTAAGGAAGCTCTACAAAATTCTAAAAGAGTGAGGTTCACAGAACATTCATGCAGCTGACCAGATGGAGGTGATCACTGGAGGATGGTGTTCTAGAGAAGGCATAAGAGCCTCATCCCTTACCTACACCCTCACTCATACTTTGTAATACCATTTATAATAAACTAACCCACTTTATCCATGAGCTATCTAGCTGGTTTCACAAAACCAATAAAACCTCGGTTAATAGACAGACACATATACCTTAAGCAATCTTGAGTTCAAACTTATCTGAAGTGGAGAGAGTTATCTTAATGTTGAGCCCTCAACTTGTGTGATCTCAGATTATACCCAAGTAGAAATTATCAGAATTGAGTTGAATTAGGGGTCGCCATGTTCTTATCCTCTCGGGTAGCACTGCTTGTTGGCTAAGCGGAAAACACATGGCAACCCTGGAATCAGGAACATGTCAGAAAAGCAGAGTGAAAGAAACAGTGCTCATCTCCTCAAATATATTACTGTCTTTAGAGGATAAGCTTTGATAAACATTTTAGCAGTCTGGGGTATGGGAATTGGAAAAGGCTTTGGGGAAATTGGCTCAGGCTTGTGCATGTCCAAAGAACAAAGTATGTCAAGTAAAGCCCCTCAACATGAACCAAACGCAGATGCCAAAGGATGTGTGTGAAGCAACAGACGCACTTGGCTAGAATACCAGATGTGGGAAGAAGAAAAGAATGAACTCAATAAAAGACTCAAGCAGAAAGCTAGGCAATAAAATTACCTAAAAGAACAAAAATAGCCCCCACACGCAAACAAGATATGGCTGTGATTAATGCCACACTTGCAGGATTTGAATCTCCCAGCAGCTTTTGACTTTACAGGACATGGGTTATGAAATATACATTTAGGTACCCTCAGATCTCTTCTGTAGAAGTCCTAATCTCCAATCAGATAGTATTGAAAGGTGAATCCACTGAAAATAATTAGATCATGGAGACAGAAACCTCATGGGTGGAAGTAGTACCCTTATGTCAGACTAGAAAACTAAGTAGCTTTCTTTTAATGAAGCACAGGAGGAAGGTCTGTGAACTGCAAACCAGAAGACCATCACAAGAACCTGACTATACTAGCTCTGAGGTCTCCACTGGCTAACCTCAAGAACTGCAGGAATTAGATCCCTGATGCTTGTAAGCCACCCAGACTTTGGTACCTGGATACAACTGTTAGAACTGAGTAAGACCCACATGTATAATCTCTTTACCACCCATAGAAGTTAAAAACAGGAAAAGTAAAGTAGCTACATATGGCAACAGTAACGCTGATGATTATGCTATTGACTTACTTTCTATATACCCTATAGCCTTTCTGAACAAGAGATCGAGGGGCTGGTGAGGATAGAACTCTGATCACTAGTATTATCTAGCAATGATGAGCACAGCAATATATCCTTAAAGATGCAATAGAGCAGACATATATTGCGGTTAACCAATAGCTGTCTAATTGGACTTCAGGCCCACAATTGAACGGAAAGCATGCCTGGTATTAGAAACAGAAAACTACCAGGGGCTAGTGAAGCTGTGGATCTTAGAGGAGAACCTACAATCACCACTTTACCAGACCAGTGTAATAACCAACTGCACTCTAAAAGTTAGCCTTATATCCACAACTCTCACCTTCATCAGAGAAGCTTCTCCTAAGAGCAAATGAAAAGCATTACAGAACAATTGTCATATAACAGAGATAAACTGAATGTGGGGATCCCAGTCTCAACAGATATATTGACAACACAAGTCCTGTACCTAAGGTTCAGGGAACATCACGCAAGAAGAGTCAGATAGATTGTAAGAGTCAGAGAACTGGCATATCTGCTTGCAATTGAGTCTCCTAGAAATGCCAGGGTAGCTAACACACGGTAACTCAACATTATGACTGCTTGAAAACACCTGATCAGTGACAATATTAGTAGAAAGGGAAATCTTGTGGTGTCCCACCCACAGACAAGGAACTCCTGGAAACTAATGACTTCTGAGAGAGGAGGAATTAGCTTCTTGCAGAGATGAGCCCCTTCATTGCTTATCTGATACAAAGTAGTCACCTGAAATTTTATAAACACGAGACACAAAATGAACTCCTCAGGTTGCTTATATATCTGTATGCATATATTTATATACATGCAGACACACATATGTACATATATATGCATTGTATATAATGTGTAAAGTAATAAAGTATGAGATAAATATGAGACTTATTTAGATTTTAGTTCATTACATACTCATTTCTCATCAAATGTCACATTTTTATAAGCTACACCTTAGGAGAATTTCAGAAATGGCTAGGGTCTTCAAAATGATATGGTGCAATAAAAGTCCTATTAGAAGCTAAAACCTGTTGGCACTGATCAGCTTGCCAGGCCCTGTCTGCATATAGCCAGAAGTAGGCCTGAGAGTCAGATCTGTGTCGTTTCTCTGACTCCCTCATCCTCATAAACGGGCCTTGGTTTCCTGACTTCTCTCTAAATGTAACGTATTTAAAAAACAAGTGATGCATTTGGAACAGTTAGCTACTGATTCATTCCGCATGTTTGTTTGGAGATGCTTAGACACACTAATTTTTGCTTCAGTTTTTAATTAATAGCATATTATTTCACAAAGGCGGGCAATTATCATGTCCCTTCACTGGGGATCAATGGCCCCTTAGAAACCTTCTTTTGGAACAGCTAATCTTTGCTATATGCTCATCATTCTCTAACTAAGATTCATTATGCCCAGACACATAAGAAGTAGTTTCAGATTATTAGCCAATGATGCATGCATATGCATGACTCGTTTAGAATTTATTATGATATTATTTTGAGCATTGATAT
This sequence comes from Apodemus agrarius, assembly GCA_964023405.1. Lineage (NCBI taxonomy): Eukaryota > Metazoa > Chordata > Mammalia > Rodentia > Muridae > Apodemus > Apodemus agrarius. The sequence continues at coordinate 34,031,739 of OZ030020.1, forward strand.
CTCTGGACTGTTCAGTTCCTTAGGGTATTCAAATGGTAATAGATCAAGCTGAAATAACATACTTTTCCAAGAATTTTTTTTCCAACAGTTCTCTGAACAGGTTCAAAAGTCAGTACTACGTGCTGAAAAAAATGGCTCAGTGGCTAAGAGCACATATTGTTCTTGCAATGGACCTGAGTTTGATTTCTATTACCTACACTCTGGCAGCTCACAACTGCCTGGAGCTCCAGATTCAGAGAGCCCACCCCATCCTTACTTCCTTGGGCACATACAGAGACAGACAGAGAGACAGACAGAGAAGACAGAGACAGACAGACATTTACATAAGTAAATAGTAAAAAAATTAAAAGAAAAATTATTATGTAATTTACAAATCATCCTGTTTGATGATAGTTGATAATAGAATAATTTTGTCTATTACTTAACCTTACATTAAGCATTGCTAGAGTCCCAGGACATAATTGAAAACCTAGATAAACAGTATCAGCAGCATCCCTGTGTCCCTGTGGCTTCACGGGAGAATAGAAGGATAACAGTCCTTCTAGAGAGAGTAAGTAGGTTCCGCAGAATCTCATGCTGTTTGAATTCATCCTTATAAGAACCTTAAAAAATGCTCTCATACTAGTCTGCTATGGTGGCTCATAGAGGCTGCTTACAGACTCTTTAATGTGATGTTTGAAACCAAGGTGATATTTTTATATTAGTCTTTATATAAGGAAAACTTTGTTAGGAACTTCTGGGAATTTCAGAAAATTCTGGGTTATAAGAAACACTCCAGGATGAAGAATTTACAGGTGCAGGTATGGATTCAAGGTTGAGGCCAAATGTAATATTGAAATATGCAATGTTCACCACAAATTATTTTACAATGTAGATGATATAAAAATCTAGAGAAAGACATTACAATTGTTTAATATCCGATGGAAGTGTCTCTGAATTGGTAGTTCCCAGATGTGTTTGCAGGCAAAGAATAACTGATTAGAAGTAGATTATACACAGTTATCTTTGAATTTGGTAAAGAAGGAGATTTTCATGTTTCTTGCATTTCTATGTTAAAAAAAATTTTTGCCTCTGTTCATTTTGATGTCTGGTCTATTTACACCTAGAGGCCTTCTCATGAGCAGCCAGTTCTTGAGGGCTGGACTCCAATACGAGTCACGGAGGAGAGAACAGTCTGCTAATGGATAAGCCCTTTGCGTCTCCTTCACCAACCAGGGAGCTTGGGTTGGGGCTGCATTCGGCATGGTTTTCTTCTTTCGGGTGTTTTATTCATCTTTTTCTCCTCACTTGTCAGTTATTCTGTTACTAACTTGGGGAATTTCTAGTTTTTCCTCTCTGTTGATTTTTGGAATATAGCCTCTTTCCTCCTCCTCCTCCTCCTCCTCCTCCTCCTCCTCCTCCTCCTCCTCCTCATCCTCCTCCTCCTCCTTATTTTTCTCCCTCTTCTTTTTTTAAAAAATTTGATTGTTCTCCTTCACCAGGTAACACAGAGACATCATCTAATTAGGCATCTTGGCCAGTATTATCTCCATTCATAATATAAAAATCTTCTCAAGCCTAATTTCACTAACAGTTTGTGCTGGTTCAGTTTGCTTGTTTGTTTGTTTGTTTGTTTGTTTGTTTGGGTGGGGTTTTTTTGTCTGTTGATATTTGGCTTTTGTCTACATGATCTAAGCTAGAGTCATTTAGAAAGGAATGTCAATTGAGGAATTTCCCCAATTAGATTGGCTTATATACAACTTGTGGAGGCTTTTTTTTTTTTTGATTAATAATTATAGTGTGAGGGCCCGACTCATTGTTTGTGCTGGCATTCCTGGGGTAGACAGGCTTCGGTTGCATTAAAAAAAAAGAAAGAAAGAAAAAAGAAAAAATCTAAGTAATAAGCCAGTAAACAGCATTCCTCTTTGGTCTCTGCCTAGGTTCTTACGTCAGTTTCCTGACTTCCCTCAATGATGGAACATGACCCAAGAGCTGTAAGATGAAACAAAATCCTTTCCTCCCTTAAACTGTTTTGGGCAATGTAATAACAATAGAAACTAATTAACATGCAGTTAAAACAGACACCTCATGTTAGCAGACAAAAACCTTAGTATCAGGAATAGGTTACTGATTTTTTTTTAAGTTGTTGGCAAACAGAGTCACATAGTCAGTCGCCAAGCATTATAAGCTATATTCAGAACTCCTGAATAGCCTTCCTACCACCACAATGTGACAAGAAATACCTGTTGCTGAAGAATATACCAAATATTTGATTCACAGAACATGGAGATACAAAGCTTGTACTCCTCTGTAAACTTTATCCCTACTGGCTAGCATTCCTGGTGCTAGGAGGGGCTATCCATGCTGCAGGAAAAAAGTAAGACTCAGTCTCACCCCGCTGTGAGCCCTGCAAGCTGCAATGACTGGACTGATAAGACAGAACTACTGGTGCAATAGTGGTCCTAATGTTATGGGAGTAAACAATCACTTTCTGCTTGGTCTTCTCCATTCAGTGGAACCCATCCCTGGCACAATTAAAGAGGCAGACTCTGGGGAAAACCCAATACTATTATTCTGCCAAATTAAAAACTAGTATTAAAAATAATTCCTACTAATTTTTTTTTTGCTATGCTCATAGATCAGAGTATTTCTCAACCATCAGAAAAAAGATTCTCCATAGCACAAATACTCTCAACTGGTTAAAATATCCAGAGAACAAAAGACAGTGGACTATTCAGCCGTTAATTGGACATTCATAACTATCTCTCTCCTCAAGGCTCAGGTATATGTGTGGAAAAGAGAATGGTGAGACTCTAAAAGCCATAAGTAGTAAACATCAAAGTCAAACAGTGATTTCCAGACATGACAGAGAAGATACCCATATAAACGAGCAGCAACTTTAATAGCATACCCCAGACCTTCTAAAGCTCCAACCCGACAAAATCCTTGCATATAGGGGGGAAAGGTATACATGTAAGACCACCACTACTAGCTGAAGGAGTATAGTATAGACAATTGATACCAATTGGGAGAAAGAGAGTCAGCTCCCTTTATTAGCATAAACTACTGATAGGTTAAAAATATACCAAAGCTAGCAAGTTGGAAACAACTCAGTGGAGAATATACAACATACACACACATACACACACACACACACACACACACACACACACACACACACGCATACCAGAGTACTTTCCAACCTTCTTCAGAAAAAGATTCTCCCTGGAATAGATTGGAAATAAACTCAAAGTCTCTCAACTATTTAAAATATTCAAAGATGACTTTTGAACAAAAGAGAGTGTTGTAGAGTGAGGAGGTTGAATATGCTCAAAGCACAATTTGAAATCCTCAAAGAATTAGTAAATGTATTGGAAAAAATACTATGTTGATTAATGTAGCACTTTCACAGAATATAGAAAAATTTCCTCAAAAGATGTAAGTTGCCCATCAAAGAGATATTGAGAAGGCATGTTCAATGTAAAACTTCAAAAATGGAGAGAGATTTGCTTCACAATGACTAAGATGAATGAGTACTTACCATTCACTATGTTAATAGGGATTCTCATATTATGACCTCTTAAAAGGGTAATTGTAGCAACCATATACCAGTATATTCAAGTTTCATACATATGTATATCTATGTGTGTGTGTGTGTGTGTGTGTGTGTGTGTGCATGTGTGTGTATGGTAGCCTAGATAAAACATATATCTTGAATGAGACATAAGACAGAAAAAAAGGAGATATTAAAATTTTTATGCATGCAAAATTAAAAATATAGTTAGGACAAAGTACCATATACAAAAATGAGAGTGAAGTTATAAGCTGAGAAAGGAAATGCATACAAAAATTGCAGTTATTTAAAGTCCATAAGACTGATGATCAAGTAGTAAAAGAACGGAGAATAGATAAATAAAAAGCTGAGGAAATCATCATTATTTGTGGAGAGGAAACTAAATAATTATAATATACTAAACTCAACTCGGAATAATTCAGGAAGTATATGTTAATTCCATTTTAGAGAATCAGTTCATATCTACTTAAATAGCAAAGCATTTAAAAGTTGAAAAATAAGAGGCCACATTACATTATTTATTAGATATTTGCTTTATTTGCATTTCAAATGATATCCCCTTTCCATGTTACTCCTCTGAAAACCCCATATCCCTTGCCCCCCCCACATTACTTTTTATATGAAATAATCAGAATGTAAATATGTATATTCACTTAGGAATATAATTTACCTTTAGCTAATGTTCAAGATTAATTTTTCCAGGGCCAAGTAAGTTTCCTTCTAAAAATTTTCATATCACCGAGATATGTGTGAGAGGTACACAAATAGATATTAACACAGCAAATCGAAATAGTCCAAAATCTGACTAACTTGGAGGAAAAAGAAATATATTTTATGCAGTTATATGAGGGAATATTTCACAGTAATTAAATCACAAGTGAAAAATAAATACAGAAATAAAATTTAAGAAAACAAATATAGAATACTATTCATGGAAATTTTCAAACAAATTTCATTTAAGAATATTGTCTACACATATTGATAATCTTACATGTATATGTATTTTTATATGTATCCATAGACAATTTTGAGCCAAAAAAAGAGAAAATTTTGAGCCCCAAAGTACATAACCTTCAAAAACATAAGGATTCTATATTGGTCTCACAATATATAATGTGTGTTGGTAGTTGAAGCACAGTAAGTATTTGACAACTACTTAGTTCAGTAATGAAAGCCAGGTTTCATGACTTTCAACATTAATTCTGTTAACAGTTATATAAAATTAGTTAAAGCTTTTATAAACATATTATCTATTGAAAGAGGATACCTAATTTGTTCTCAGAGTGGCTAAGAACAAATAACTCTGAAAACATTGCTAATTTTATCTTCATTTCTTTCTCTTCTACTTAAATCATTACAACATGTGTTTTTAAATTCCAAGGCCATATCCTCCTCCGTTTCTTCAAGTTTTAATCATTGACAGACATTAAATTAAGATGTAGCAACATGGTGTCCCAGAAAGAAAAGTCACACTTATCTAACATGTGGATACCATTGTTTTAGCACAGAATGGAAAAGTCTAAAGAAACAGTGCTCTTTCATACCTTGAACCTGTTACTTATTTATTTGACTTATATGGTTCATTTCAATGTTTATGTGAATATATAATTCCAAATGTGTCTCAGGGCTCCTGAATCCTTTCTTGGGAAGCAAGGAGTATACATTTTGAATGTTGTCAAAGGAACCAACAGTAATTACTTACCATACATGTGCAACTTTAATGATTCTTATGTTTTAAAGTGAACATTTGCTATCATACACATGATCTATGTTTATAGCATATCAACAGTTTAACCTGTTATATGAATCTGGCCATACATGTAGCTTCATCCGCTTGACTGTAAGATAAACTCTGCTTAAGACATTTAGCGCCAATACTCTGTTAAATGAAATCACCACCTCCTCTTGATCTTATTTTTCACATTTCAAGCGGGTTCAAAGCAAACAGATGCGAAGACACTAATGACTGAATGTGGAACCCAGCTGCTCCGAATTATGTGGCCAGAGCCACCATGCCCCCAAGTGAAAGGTAGTATTTGGAAAGAGTCTAATCTGTAAAGCTTAAGCAGCCTAAGATGACAATAAAGTTGTTTTTGTTCCTCTAATTGGAAAAAATACTCACTCAGCTTGTGGGGTCCTCCCCTAGGGAGCACCTCAACATGCCTGTTGACACTCAGGGAGTCCAGAGCCATTATAGCTCCTAAGTGAAGTCCCCCTCCCCAAACACAACTTGGTCCTCTCTAAAAGGAAGACTCATTCCTTCTAACAGTGATGCTATTGACCACTACGAAATTAACTCCTTTCCAAGAGAATGGCTGTTTAGAGTTGAAACTTTCTCAGGTTTTATTTAGCATTGCGCATCTGATGGTGGAAGCCAGTATCATGGTGGCCAGAAAAACACTCTCTGCTGGTCCTGACTGGGATGTCTGAATATTTCACTCCTCTCCATATTATATACCCAGGTCCAGGAAATGTTCCTCTTCCCATCAACAAAGATGCTCCAAGAATGAAGATGGCTTCCAGTTGTGACACCCACAAAGCAATTCAAAAGACTTCCGTTTACTATGGCCTTTATAATTTCTCCACCATGTGACCTTTACAAGGATGTTGGTAAAATCCAAAAACACAGATGTTAGCATCTGTTGCTGCTCAGCACCATAGGGAGGAGTATTCACCTTATGCCAGTTGTGCAGGAAGAGAATGGTAGATGACTTCAAGGAAACAGGGTTTTCCAGTTGCAACAGAGAAGGTGCATGTGTGAACCCAGAATGATTGTAACGGCGCACACGAGGCATACACAGGATCAAGCCAGACAAAATCCCAGCACAGAGAAGGAGAGGTGGGCATGGCATGCTCCACCTGCCTGAGGAGATATTAGCATTTGGTAACTCCTGGTAGAGGAAAGGTCACTTTTCCCAATGGTTTAACAACTAGTTTATCACATTGATGGCCTGCTCCATGAGTAGTTACTCAACACAAAGTGGACTCCGTGAATTTTTGTTCTTATTGTTTTGTTATATTAGAGAGAAAGAAAAGAGAACATAAAATTGGGTGGGTAGAGTATGCAGAAGCACAGCAAAGACAGAACTATTGCTTTAGGACAGTACACGTTGCTACTGAAATCCAAGAGCAGCATGAGGTTTTCTTCAGTAGGGAAATACTCTACCTTCTAACCTACCGTCTGATCTGTCATCTCTTTTGCTGAGTTTTGGTCAATGAAGTGCCACCACCATGAACTATCATGGAAATGATTGAATATCTATAAAGTTGTTTGCTATGTAATCATGAGCACCTGAGTTCTCATCACCAAAAAATAGGGGATTTACCTTCAGAAAATATGGGCATGGTGACATGCACCTATAGCCCAGGAAATGGTCAGGGTTCCTGTTCCTCACATAGCCCAGTCAAACCATGACCCTAGGTTCAAAGAGAGGCTTCTGTCTCAAAAAAATAAGGTGAAGAAACAACTGTGTACAAAATCCTGACACTAACCTTTGTCCTTTATATGTGCCTATGTGGAATACTATTAAGCAATACACACACACACACACACACACACACACACACACACACACCTGAATTCTAAATCACTGTGAGAAAACTGTACAACCCTTGGGAGAGGGGAAGATAAGCCCAGGTGCAGATGTGTATCTTTTAAACACTGTTGCTGCTGGACTGAGATGGCTATGAGTCTAAGTTGGCATTTACTGCACAAAATCAGTGTTTATGTGTCTTGGGCATCTGTTCTTTCTAGCAAGACTCACTCCAGGGCAATGTGAGTCGGAAGCTCTGTGAAGCACGATACAGTCTCCCTGTTTCTACAACTGTACCCTGGCACAATCAATGTAAAAAATTATAACCAGGGGACACTGAAGTCCCTTCTGTAAAGGCTATATATTTTGAGATACTGATCTTCGAGCAGTTGTGTTTCCATTTACTAAGGGGCAGTGGGATGTTGAAATCCCAGGCTGCTTCTTTTGTTTATTTCCAGCATCCTTTTTCTTCAGAAAGTCTGGAAATTATGTTCTTCTCCAGATGCTAGCCCAGGAAGCCAAGTCTGACCCATTAATAGTTTGCCAAAGATATCCCAGATCATTACAAATCAAACAAGACAGGATTCAATTTAATGACTAAATTCTTAACAGATCATATGCAATTTTAAACACACAGTAGTAGTAGTTTTCCAACACTTTTTGTTCTGTTACACCTCATTTGAAAATATACATTTACATACAACTAGCACTTGGCTTTTGTATACCCTCCAAACACAATTGTGTTGCTCAAATAATTTTATGCCAAGCAGAAAACCTACTGAGTATTCCTGGTACTCGATTCTTTCCCCCGTCTCTTCTGCATACATTGTCAGACATCTGACTTGGACCTTTAATTTCACCTTTACTAATTTAGGCCATAACAAATAACATAAACTCTACTATTTTGTAGTTAGCTGTCTGTATACTAGAATATAAAGGTATATGGCAACTGAGTTTCGGGAAAGTGTTAGAAATTAGAAAATGTGATTTGCACAGTACTGCCATCTATTTTTATCCAAGCAGTAACTCAGCTAAGTTTGCACTCACTGTGATGATAATGAGTGTATGGTTGTGGTGGTTTGAATGAGAATGGCTCCAATAGTGTGTCCGTGTTGGAGGATGTGTGTCACTGGGGGGAAAGCTTTAAGGTTTTGAAAGCCCAAGTCATTCTCTCTCTCTCTCTCTCTCTCTCTCTCTCTCTCTCTCTCTCTCTCTCTCTCTCTCTCTCTGCTATTGCTCCAGCATTCTGCTTGCCTATTATCATACGTCCCACTATGATGGTCATAAATTCCAACTCTCTGAAATTGTAAGCCTTTTATAAATTGCCTTGGTCATGATATCACTTCACAGCAATATTAAAGTAATTAAGACAATGGGTATACATATTAAGGTGTAAAAGAAAAACACCCAGCCCAATGTGAGAAAATTTTCTTTCGTGATTTTGGACAATGGAAAATTTTATATTTTTTACATAAACTACCAATAACTCTGTGATTATTCTTTAATTATATAATTCCCCTCTGTCAATTACTCTAGAAATAAAGTTGAAGACTAGTGAAAAATAGTGACTTAACTAAATCATAGGCTGGAATCTATTTTGTTACAAGGCTATGGTGATCAGTTTTGGGTTAGAGGTGCACAGTCGTCATTGTTCTTTGTTGTAAACCAAGCATATATATATTAACTTAGTATTTATACTTGGCCTTCTTCTCTTTATTCCTGGACAAAAATTGAGGTTAAGGAAGTAAACTATAATTTTCAAAAATGTGACTGCATCTTGACAGGTGGTCCCATTTGAAATAAGAAGTGGCTTAAGAAATAAAGATCTAGCAAAGAACTGAATCATTATCAGTTATAAGATATTAAGTTTGTTCCTAAAGCTGTAGACTATAAAATCCATTCCCCAATAGGGCTGTCTTGTCTGGCCTCAGTAGGTGAGGAAGTGCCTAATCCTTTTGAGACTTGATAGGAAGGATTGGGAGATATCTGGTGCAGGAAGGGGGCATCCTCTCAGAAGAAAAGGGAAGTGGGAAAGAGGAGGGACCTGGGGGGACTGGGAGGGGGACCTAAAAGGGGCCAGTGTTTGATATGTTCATTAATTAATTAATTAGGAAAGATTTTTATGTCTAATGCCTCAGATATACTGCCTGTGGACTTCTGAAATCAGGTCTTCAGATTCCCTTTTTCTCTGAAAACCCTTGTTTAGACCCCATCAGACTCCATGAAAAGACACTCACTGCCCATACTTCACCCTGCCTAATCCTCCCTCACTTCTTCACAAGCTTCAGAAGGCTGGGCTACCTGTGGAACAAAAAGTGACAGAACTCAAGCCCTCCTATGCATATAATAGTGGAAACAAATATGTAAATCCAATAGCAATGGTTTGTTTGGGAAGGGGAAACAAAGGCAAATTCATCTAGAAAAGGTGAACCGGACCCATACAAATTAATTCAAAAGGCTCAGATATCCTTCAGCCTGTATGGTCTTGCTCTTCTGATGTGATTTTTTTAAGCCTTCATGCCCAGTGTCCACAAAATCTCTTCTGAGATCTCCCAGGAGGCACAATTATCCTCTGCCTTGGGCTTCCAGTAGACTAACTATCTTCCTCATAGCCAATCAATTATAACTGTGTGTTCGTGATTGACTAATGTGTTTGAGCAGTTGTAGGCTTTGCAGACTTGTCAATAATAGGTAGTTGACAGGATCCTTATCAGATTTAAAGATGAGCCCTCACCAGAGCCTAACGAGAGGCCTTTGTTTCAAATGGCATTTTAATGGAACCCACATGCAAGGTAAAAAAATGGCGATGCTCTTTGATTTGGGTCTGTCTGTTTTGAGGAGGCCACCGATTGTCATCACACTTCTACTGGCCCAAAGCTTCTAAATAAAATATAAGCATAGTTTTGAGCAAATTTGACTGGATATAATAACCTTCTGTATTCAGACAAGCTAGCCCAGCCAGAGATAATTCTTGAAGTAGTCACTTTAAAAGAAAATTACTTGCCAAGTAATAGGCTTGTTAAAACAAATGTCAAAAGCAGACCTCTGCAGTGACTAACAGACATTCACTGATGCAAGAGAAAACATTCGAACCCAGTGGAATGTTAATCTAATATAAATGTGCTTATGATAGCAAACACCAAATCTGAACAAACAGTATGACATAAAACACAATAACTTTATATAAATATAACTATCCTAGAAAATGCTAAATTGTACATGAGTTACATTTTTAGAGTGTAAGCTACGCATGTTTTTTGCATATATGTCTAAATTTTACCTAGCTTATGTGTACTTTAGATCTCAATCTGGTCTCAGAATCAAAGTGGTTTTGATCAGTAACAAAGTGCTTCAGAATAAATGTGAAAGAATTTATAAATGTCCTAGATTCAAAGATATGAGAAGACATTTAGACTGACCTTCCTTAAAAGATAACTAGAGGAGACATTAGGTACAGAAAAAGCATTGTGGTGTTAAAGTAAAACACTTGGAGATGAACAGTTATGAACTAAAGTCTTAATCCTTATTCTTATACATAAAACTTTTAACATTTCAAGTATGAAATAACTGATTTTCCTATGTTGCCACCTTTTAGTGTAGAAATAGAAATATTTCAACAGTTAACTTACTGGTTGTTTTAAGAGTTCAACAACATAATTTGTAAACAAAATCTGATCCATAGCTAGTGTTTATGCTGATACTGTAACCCTGGAACTCATTCAAGATACTTGAAATAGTCTGTGTACTCAAATTCTAGGAATATCAATTTTTATACACTCACTTTTGTGCAGATTTCTTTTTCCCTTTATTGGGATATCTCCTTTTCCTTTTAACATGATACTAAAAGAGTCAGCACTTAACCACCCATCTCCCTTCCACTGAACTCTATTAAGAGTCCTTTGCAAGATAAAAGTCTTGGATTCACTAATTTACTAAATTTTCTCTCTCAAGAAAAAAAAATTCAGTCTCCAAAATCCTTTGGGATGCCTAAAATAGTGATTTACTAATTATATGATATCTCTTATTTATTAAATCATCCAAAGCCTTCCTGACAAAGATGGATTGAAGAATAAATTAGCTTGTTCCAGAGTAATTTTAGGTTATCTTGACCTTGACTTAAAATTTGGATTTTTTTTTTCTGAAGCCAACAAGTAGTTATGCACTCAACAACAAGAAGTACCACCAGGAAAGTGGGCTAACTGCCAATGCGGAACTCCATGACCATAGAGCCGCTGGATGGAGCTCTGTTAAGCCTGGTTGAACGTAGATTTGGCAAAGGAAGTTTTTTCTGTGTCCTGGAGGACTGTTTCTCCTTTCTTACATTTGATTAGGAAAAACTATCAAAAGCCGAAAAGATTGGATAAATGCATCATGGAGTCTTCAGTTCCCAGATGACCATTCTGATAGTCTTGACAGTCCTCTGTCATTCTTTTTTCAAGTCTGCACTTGGTTTTCGTAACTTCTCTCTCCATTTCATGCAGTTTATGGGTCATTAGAAAGGAAGTCAAGAGTTCTTCCTTGTGCAATAATTTTTGCTATCTCCTCTTAAGTATAGACATCTTGGCAAACAAGAACAAACATGAGGATAAGATAAAGAGACTCATGTAGACAATCTTAGAGTCTCTGTAGACAATATTGAAAGCAATGATTTTAAAGTTGTAGCCTTGGCTGTAGAGAGAGGGGTGGAGTAGAAAACACACATTAAGCACTAATGTGTGGGTGCGCTTGATAAATGGAGCCCTTTCTACAGCACCCATGACTCTGCCTGTTCAGAACATGACTCACAACCTCCAGTTCTTCCTCACTTTGAAAAACATTGGCCGTACTAAGCTTCTGTCAGGAAATGCTTCTTGGCATCATCAATAGTGTTGGGGTTTGGTGTCTGCAGATGGGATGGATCCCTAGGTGTGCTTGTCTCTGGGGAGCCCAGGGACTCCAATGGAAGAGCTAGAGGAAGGACCGAAGATGCTGAAAGGGTCTGCAACCTCATAGGAAGAACAATACCAACTAACCAGACCACCCAGACCTCCCAGGGACTAAACCACCAATCAAAGAGTACACATGGAGGGGTCCATGACTCCAGATTCATATGTAGCAGAGGAGGGCCTTATCTGGCATCAATAGGAAGAGAGGCTTGATCTCAGACCACTGTGTTAGGCTGCATTCACTATTAACTGTCCTTTTCCGTTAACTCCCTATTGCAAAACCCAAGGCAGCCATATTGCTTCCAGTACATCTAATGCACAGGATGGACAGATCATACTGAACAAATAAATCTCCCTAGTTACAAATTATTTAAAGGGGGAAAAATTGAGAAAACTTGAACTAAAACACTGAAATTTATGTGACCACATTCCAAAGTGTAGATTTGAGAATATGATGAAGAGTTTCAATTCGGTTTCTTTAAAATATTTCCATGTTATGTTTCTTCTGGTAAATTTAATATGCACGGAAGGACCTTTGTCCCATAGAAGGTTCGTAGTTTTTATTTTTTTTTCTTTTGTATCCTCTTTTATGTTTTAAGCAGAAGTCAGCTACCAATGGTTCTGTTAGCTGTAGGCATTTGATTTCTGTTTTTCTAATGAGAGCATTTTCACAACCTCATCCAACTAAGTTTCTTTGCCTATCATTTACCTTTGAGTCTTTCTCTTTGTCTTGGTTCAGCTTGTTTTATTTGTCTTGAGCTCATGATTTGCTTGCTGTCATCATGTGATGTGGAGGGAGGGAGGAGCAACTAAACTACAAATTTAATTTGGGGATTCTGCTACAAAAAGAGAAGAGCTCATAACTCTGTCATGAAAGGAAAGAGGAACCAAAGGCGCCTGGCAATGAATATGACAAATGTAGTGGATTCCACAGAAATACAAGGAAAGGGAGGAACATGTCCCTGATTCATGCTACAGATATGACAAAGAAAAAGATTGAATTTTGTCCAGAAGATGGAGCACGTCTGTAAAGCCCCATGAGAAATGGATTGAAAACAGTTGTGAAGTTGTGAAGAACACTGATAATAAACACCATGTACTAACCAAAACTATTGATCCCATCCAATTTTAAAATTGACCATGTGTCTTCCCACCTTAGAATATGTATATATTGCTTTTGCCAAAAGCTTTGTCATTCACATCAATAACATGTATGAGCAAAGAAATAAGAACCACCTACCCTAAAGAGCTTCTAAGGGCATGAAATTTAAGCGAAAGTCCACGATACCAAGAAAATGTTTGTTATAGTAATGCAGTTTACATTAGATGCTGGGATAAATGGAGACTTTCAAATTTTTTTTTGCCAAATGCATGAGATTTTCTGGTCATGGCATGGTAAGGATGACTGTCAGAGACAGAAGCAAAAACTGATGCTTGCTGACATAATGAAATATGGACTCAAAGTGGTATCTATGGGAAAGTGGTTGTTGGTTAAAAAAAAATTCTACCAATCTTCAAATGAACTACATCTTGCAACTGAACACTCTACCTTGGTTGACTGTTAGACATCATTACAATTATTAATGTTTTTATCACATTTGCTTGGCTTAGAAAACATCAGTGTCAGTAACTTAAGTTTTAGATAAAGACATTTTTATGGCTCAAAAATATATCACAACTTTTTGTATCAAATAATATGACACAGAAAAGCCAGAATTTCTTCAAAGACAGTTATCTCTGAGGTAGTTTCTGGTCTAAGAACAGCAATTATTTGGAAAAAAAATGAAAATTCTTACAGAAGTGAGATAGGAACTATTAACACTGTTACAACATTTTTTTTACCTTAGGCTTTAGACAAATATATGGAAAAAGCCAAACGTAAAGGAAAATTATTTTGTAATTTATTCTTTATTGATATTTAAAAACATAAAAATATGTGTGGGAGGAAGCTACCATATAGTAACAATATGGTATGTTAAACACTGTAAATTAGTTTGAACATATTTTTTTCCTGAAATACACATTGATTCTTTATGGTGCAAACTTTAAAACACGCTTCTTCTAGATTTTCAATACATATAGTCATTTGTTCTTATTAGAGTTGGTATATACAGAAGCTTCTTCCTCGTATAAAGCCTCACAATTGATCAACATCCCCCTGTCTCCTCACCTCTTTCCCTGGTCTCAGTTGACAACTCTTCCACTTGCAAATCTTCTGACATCAATGGCTTTAGAGTCTACTTACTTATGTCGTGCTTGACTTTATTTGGTCGGCTTATTTCATTTAACAATCTGGGTTGGTCATACTCTTCCATATCTCACCCATGTTGCCTGACATGATGCTATTTTATCTCTCATAGCTAAACAGTGTCCCATTGTTTATATATGCCACAATCTTATTACCACCTTACAAACAGATGAACACACAGGCTGCCTCTCTATTTCAGTTTTAATGAATAGTGCTACAGTGAACAATGGAATATAGCTATCTCTGGACACATTTACTTCATTTCCATCTTTAGACACCCAGCAATGGCATGACAAGATAGCATAGTAATTCTATTTCTAACCTGGGGGAACTCCATGACGTTCTCCATAGCAGTTACACTCTTTATGCCACTGACTACAGGTGTAGAGGTTATCCTTTCTAACCATCTTCCCTAGTTATTTTAGTAGTTTAGTCTTTTTAATAGCATTCTTTGGTGGGTGGCCTAGGTTATGGTTTTGGTTGCTGATGATGTGCATATTGTCATGTACTTTTTTGTTAATTTGTATATCTTATTTTAAACAAATCCTCTTAGATTCATGGCTCATTTTAAACTGAATTACTTGGGGTGGGAGTTAATATTGAACTGTAAAGTTGCTTTTGTATTCTTGACACCAACCTCTGTTTTCATGAAGAGCTTGCATGCATGAGCTCCTGTTCACTTCATTGTTTCTGACCCCTATGGGGTATTTCTTTGTGGCATAGGAACGTTCTAGTCAATTAGAGCCCAATTGTCTGTTCTTGCTTTTGTGTTCTATAGGTTCTTATCCAAGAAGTCTTTGGCCATTGCAATGTCCTAAGAATTTTTTCCTATGTTTTCCTATAGTAGCTTCAGAACTTTCAGTCTAAATATAAGTATCTAACACACTTATGTGACTGTAAGTATTTAATGAATTTATTTATGCTACTGTTAAAAGGTGGGAATCTATTTTTTATTTACATATCGATTCAATTGCCCACCCCATGTTCCCTTTGGATTATGCCACAAATCAGCTTTTTTTTTTTTTTTTTAACCTTAGGCCCTTGACTCCTAGGAAAAGACAGAAAACACATTTTTTTAACATTGCAAATGAATTCAGAAATCTGCCTGCTTTTTTGTAAGTACAGACAATAAGCTAGCTGAGTGGGATCTGTCCTGAGATTGCCATTCCTACCATACCTGGACGTAAAATAGATCTGTCCCAGGTTAACCTTGAATTCAGGAATCTTCTTGCCTTTTATCTGCCTGCTTTTGTATCTTCTGACAATGTGGCTCATAGTGCAAATTGCCACTGTTCTTTTAGGTCTGTGAAGCCCCTCATATAATTCATATTGCAGCCTTATATGCAATATTATTTGCATTGTTGTGAAATTATACATATTGAACTCATATTTTCAAAGTTCTTTCCTAGAGCCTTAAGGGCTGACCTGAAGGTCACAAAGTTTACTGTTTTTACTAGGGACATAGACACACCCTTGACTCTGAGACTCCCGATATTCTTGGAAGGGAGGATGTTCCCTGATAACTTTGGCAGGGAGAATATTTCCTGAAGAAGAAACATAAAGTGAATTGTGTAGATTATTATACAAATAAGCCTCATACCTAGCAACTGTCAACACTCATGAAGGCCCACACCCTGCTGGCTCTGCTCCAGGGGCAGGAAACCATGTCACACTCTCCCTTCCACATGGCCATACAGGACTTGGCAAGAAAAGGTACAAGAGAATATAAATATGTCATGCTTATGGATTGGTAGAATCTATTCACAATGAATATTGTGAAAATGATTGTTCTACTAACCATCATAACAGATTAAATGCTATCCAAATAAAATCCATGTCCTGTCATCCATAGAAATAGAAAAACAATATAGTAAAATTCATACAGACCCAGAAATGACCTCAAATGACCAAAGCAACCCTGAGCAAGAAGAATAATGCTGGCAGATGTAGGCCGTGGGGAGCCAGGGAGCCATGGGGATCAGGCCTGGAATAAAAGTGGGGTTGAGGCAGTTCACACCCTGGAAATCTCATCCTGAGAAAAGCAAGAGTAGGATTCTCCCTACTTGCCCCAGGTCCACATGTCCTGACACTTGAAGACCTGTGCCCCAAACTTTGCCTGACCATAAGCTGTCATATAGCCTAGTAGTCAGGTTAAATTTCCTCTTCCCTTATAAAGTCATGACCAGCAATACCTGGAATGAGGCATCCCCAGGACCCTGGCCCTGGCCAGTGATGTATACTCACCTCATACCCTCTACTAATCCCCAAAGGTTTAAATTGCATTTGTTTAGCCCCATTAAACAACAGTCTCACTGAAGCCTCCCTCCTGAGACTCTGTTCTTGCTATGCTCACTCTCCCAGTGAGATTTCATCACCCCAGACTATATTTGCCCCCCTTTCCCTCTCAGACCACTGGTAGTGATTGTTGAAGATCACCCCGTTATGTCTTGGGGAGTGGAGTGGCAAAGATAGGAAGTATTACCATTTCAGATTTCAAAATAGATAACAGAGCTATAGTAGTACAAATATCTTGATACTTGTACCAAAATGGCTATGTAGATGAATGGAACACAACACAAGCCCAAACATGAAAACATGCAAATTTATCTGATGTCCATAAGTTGTTACCATCAAGTCCAAAGTAGTTTTTAGCTTCTGCTCACTTGGTCCAATCAGTATAATGTCATTAATATAGTGGATCAATGTGATAATATGTAGGAAAGACAGACAATCGAGATTTCTTTGAAGTATAATATGGCAGCAAGCCTAGAAAGTTATTGTCCACCTGAGGTAAAACTAAAGGGTTGCTCTTGGCTTTGCTCACAAGAAAGAAAATACTTCTGGTATTCCTTATGAACGGATTTTTTATAAAACGGCATTTTAAAGATAAGTAGCTGCATGCCATATTCTAGATATGTTAACCTGTTCATGTGAGGATATCACATTTACTCAACATCTACAATCAGAGTCACTACTTGATTAATTTTGTGATAATTATTTGTCATTGTCCATGATCCATCTGCAAAAGCTAAATAGGAGAGTCTTGAAGATGTATTGGGAATCATACCCTGCATGTTTTAAATCCTCAATGATGGCCCTAATTCCTACAAGATCTCTATATTTATTTGGGTTCACTATTTTCCCCGTTAAAGGCATCTCAAGTGGTTTCCATTTGGCTTTTTCTCAGTGCCTAGTTTCAATTACTCCCCATGACCTGTTGATGCCCCCAGAACCAAGGCCATCGGGGAGACTCTTAAGCATTACTCAGTTTGGCTGCCAACATCAAGTACAGCCCAGATATTCCCTGGTCTACAGTTCCCATGTGCTGACCCTAAGGAAATACTCCCAGAAGATTTTTAGCTCAATTATGCTGCTCTCTTCTTAATCACTGAATTGTCAGCTCCCGGTGATCAGTATGAATTGTTCCAAAAGCAAAGAACTGGAAGGCATTTGAAGTTGAACTGCTCCTTAGAGCTGAGTCATGACAGAGTAGTGAGGGCAATACCATCAAGATGCAGGATGGAGTTTCGATGGACTTACATAAATGTACAAATTGTAATTTGAGAAGACCATGTCTACAGTAAGTGCCAATTTGAGCTGAAGCGCGTGGAACATTCAGGAGTGTTTTGCAGTCCGTCCTTTGTAGTACGTATTGAGTCGTTAGATAATAGGTTGACAAGGGCCATTGCCAGCACTGTTAAGTGCTTATGGTATTTTGGTGAATCTCAGTTTTGATGTGCTTGGTAAGTTCTCAGGTTTTTTGCTCATACAGTTTGACTATGCCCATGTAGTCAAGTTCCCAAACTTTCAAAAGTTTATAAGTAGTATCTTCTTACTTACTTATTTAGATAGTGCCAGGTCAGTGGTGGTATCCTTGACTGTAACAGGCACAGAGTCATCGTGCGTTTGCATTATCACTCAAAATGGACCCAATTGCTGTTGGTAAAATGGAGTCAACTCAAATAGCCAACAGAGCCTGAAAAAAACATCACTTTACACAGAATGGATCCAAGTACTGCAGGACTCAGTCTGATTTCAACACCTACCTAAAAAGAATGTCTTCTACAAAGGCTACAAAAGCCAAGCATTGCCCTGTTCCTTTCAGTTTATCTCATTTTCTCACTGCTAACACTAAGAAATAGAAGATGACCTTGCCTTACAGAGAATACAAAACAGACTTGTAGAGGTGAGGGCCCTTGCAAAAAACAAAAAACAAAAAACAAAAACCAAACAAACAAAAAAACCTATCCTACCTATAGTTTGAAGGAGTCAGAGATAGGTTCCACATCCAACCCACTGAACACCAAACCCTTACTTTTGGGTGAGCCTCTGCCCTCGGACTCCCACTACAGTATTTTTTTCTCTCTACCATAGTATCACTTTGAATTGTTCTTCATTTTCTGGTGTTGCTGTTGCAGGTCTTGTATAATATGTTTGTCTTTCTTGATTGACATTTTCTTTTCAGTTCCTTTGACGTGGATCCTAATTTCAAACAAACAGACTGTCTGACATAATACTTGAGGATTTTGCATCCTTCCTCTTCTGAGTTTGTAACATAACTCTTAAAATGTCTGTCTAATTTATTCTCCAACAACAACAGACTAATATTAATCATTCTTCCTGGAAGTGAGGTGAATCCTGGGGAAAATGATCATTGTCTTCTAAAAGTGTGACATGTGGACCATAGCATATTCTGGAATTCTTCAGAGAAACTTCCACATTCTTCCAGGATCTGTGAACATTTTGAAAATCATGAATGGGATTTGGCAGGAGCAACATGTCATCTCTTAGCCTCTTACATCATCCATATTGCCCAGAACCCCGGATGTTCAAGTGATCTAAATGAATTGCCCTTGCCAATATCCTGTATCAGCTCAAATCTTTTCCAAGTGTTATGAACACCTGGATGCATTCTTTAGTGATTGCTTTGTAAATTATTTCAATGTCAAGTGGTTAATAGCTTGTATTGGCAGGACTTATTGTTTTCTTCTCAGACCAAAAAAAAAAAATTCTTCTGATTTGAAACTCACAAAATTAACTCCAAATGTTGGACTTCTGTGTTAAGAGTAGCCTCAAATGTGTGACAAGAATAATCAAATACTTTTTGGGATTTGGAACTCAGGAACTGAGAACTCTGCCTTAAAACCATCACTTAATGGTTAGAAAATCCAAGCACATAGACTAGAGACATTTACTCCAAACTAGTTGAATGCAGTCTAGGTGTCCTATTCAGTAACTTTTAATGGACACATGTAATTTAGTTAAATCTCTCTGCATTATGCCAAATCAATATGTGTTTATTCCCACCTTAGCTCTGACAGTTTCAATAATTATTCAAATGGCATAAAAACCAAGGATTTTAATCATCGTCTTAAATATTATTGCATAGTACTAAGTAACAACTAGGTCAATTGAACAGTACTCTTCACTACAGTACAGTAAATGAGCCTATGTTGACATAAAAATTTAAATCCTGGAGAGACAGCTTAGTATTTAAGAGTAATTACTATTTGTGCAAAGGACCAGGTCAGTTCCCAGCACCCTCATGATGTCACACAATCACCTGTTACTCAGTTCAAGGAGATTTCATCCCCTTTTCTGACCTCCACTGACTCCTGCAAACAAGTGGTACACATGATACACATGTATATACTCAGGCATGCGCATATACACAGACAGACAGACATATACACAGAGGCACACACAGAGACAGGAGACAGACACACATACAGAGAGAGCAAAAATAATCAAAACCTATACAAATCCACCGTAACAACTACGTCTTCATCTTTCTTTCTGGAAAAATGCCAGTTTCATGAATAAAGATCAACTCAGTTGAAGGCCATGTAAGCAACAGTAAAGTCTCTGTGAACCTAGAACACGAAACAACGTGTTTGTCTTTGTCCTAATGCAACACTATTAATCAGTGGCTTTTAATCTTTTATCATGTAGCTAGGAAAAGGCTGTGTGACAGATATGATCTTGCTATGCTGGGTTTCTTGTTACCCAAATTCCCAATGAATCTTCAAACTTCTACCAACATGCTGAGTACGATGACAAAGAGGAAAATAAAAGAAAACTCAGATGGATCAATCAGTAAAAGCCTTGCAGTGTGACTCAAGGGCTGGAAAAGAGAGAGGAATGGAAACAGACAAGGATGAAGGGAAGGGAAAAATACTCAGAGGATGATGTGAACAGCTGAGATTTTGCTGGTTATATAACTAATAAGGAGGGCTGGTGGTAGTCCTGAAAGCAGGAACTGTAGCTGACGGGATGTGGGAGGCACGTTTGGCACACACAGCAGATTCTTGTCAGACTAGAAGAAACTCGCAGATCAATGTCTCCAAAATTCTTATCCCCGACTCCCCCTTAGTCATTTCCTCTCCTCGATCCAATGTTAGATAAAGAGGTCTCATTTGGCTGACACTTTCTCCACTTTGATCAGACTCAAGAGAAAACAGTTGTCTATTGAAACATGCCTGACCTCAGTGTACTGTCTGGAGAGATTAGTGTCTAACATTGGTAAGGAAAAAATAAGTATCCCCTTTTATAATTCCTCCTGTATCCTGTCCCAGCCCTGACTGATTGTTCAATCACTGAATGATTGGATACTTGTCAATCGGGAATGAATAACATATTCCCCAATAGCTCACTGAATATTCAAGGACACCACACTCTCCATGACTTACGTTTCTTTATTTTTGTCTCTTATTTATTTATTTATTTATTTATTTATTCTCCAGAATCTATTCCCTCCACATCCACCAACTGTTCCACATCCCATACCTCCTTCCCAACCCCCTGTCTCTATGAAGATATCCCCACCCTCACCGCCCACCCAGCCAGACCTCTAAACTCCCTGAGACCTCCAGTCTCTTGATGGTTAGGTGCATCTTCTCTGGCTGAACTCAGACCTGGTAGTCTTCTGCTGTATATATGTTGTAAGCCTCATAACATCTGGTGTATACTGCCTGGTTGGTGGTCTAGTGTTTGAGAGATCTCGGGGTTCCAGTGTTGCTGCCTGCAGCTACTGTGAACTGGGTTCCTGGAAACGGAAGCCGAGGGATGGATGGGGAAGGATGAAAAGAAACAGGGCCAAGACGATAGTTTACTGATCAAGGCCAAAGTTTAATGGAGCTCAGACAATTTAACAGTTTTGGGGGAGCCCCTCCTCCCAGAGTCCTGTGTGGCTTCTTTGGGTGTTGGTTCCACTGTTCAGGCAGCTGGGCCGGTCACCTGCTTAATTTAGGAATTCTTAGATCTGGAGGAACTTCACCTTCACACTGAGCACTCCACCCCAGGTGGAGCAGGATTGTGAATAGCAAAGGAATCCCTGCTCTACAAAAGCTGGAGGAAGATCACCTTGACCAATGTCAAGTTCCTACCACATGGCAAGACACCCCAATATGGCTCTGTACTGTCCAGATTAATTGTGACTGCTGGTCCTCCAGCAGGGTCCAACAGTGTTGCCCTCCTCCTCAGTTTCTTTCAGCCTTTCCCTAATACAACCATAGGGGTCAGCAGCTTCTATTCATTGGTTGGGTACAAATATCTGCATCTGCTTTTTTGGCTGCTTGTTGGGTCTTCAGGAGTGTGGGCATAAGTCCCTTTTTGTGAGTGCTCCATTGCCTCAGTAATAAGTGTCAGGTCTTGGGGCCTTCCCTTGAGCTGGATCCCACTTTGGGCCTTTTGCTGGACCATTTTTCCTCAGGCTCCTCTCCACTTCTACCCCTGCAGTTCATTCAGACAGGAACAAATATGGGCCAGAGTTTTGACTGTGGGATGGCAACCCCCTTCCTCACTTGGTGCCCTGTCTTCCTGCTTGAGGTGGGTTCTATAAGGTGCCTCTCCCTACTATTGGGCATTTCATCTAAGGTCCCTCCCTTTGAGTCCTAAGAGTCTCTAATCTCCCAGGTCTCTGGTGCATTCTTGAGAGCCCCCACCCCCCAACTTCTTACCTCTGAGGTTGCCTGTTTCTGTTCTTTCTGCTGGCCCACAGGGCTTCAGTCTTTTTCCCTCACCCAATATCAGAGCAGGTTCCCCTCTCCTCCCCCCATCCACTTTCCCTCCCAGGTCCCTCCCTCCCCCCTTGTGGTTGAATTTTTCTCCCTCCTAAGTAGGACTTGTCCTTCAGTTTGTTGATCTTTTTGAGTTCTGTGGCCTGTATCTTGGGTATTTGGCACTTTTTTTTTTCTAATATCCACTTATTAGTGAGTACAAGAGCAGGTAAATTATCTAAACAGGCCCATATCTCACAAGAAATAGAATTCATTAAAGAAAAAAATCACACGATCATCTCCTTAGATGCAGAAGTATCATTTGACAAAATACAACACTCCTTTACATTAAAAGTATTGGAGAGATCAGGAATTCCCAGAACATAGTAAAATAAATTTACTGCAAACCAATAGCCAATATCAACTCAAATAAATCAGTAGCCTTCCTTTATGCAAATGATAAACAGGCTGAGGAAGAAATTAGGGAAACAACTCCCTTCACAATAGCCACAAATAACCAAAGAAGTGAACGAGCTGTATGACAACCTCAAGTCTCTCGAGAAAGAAATAGAAGAAGATCTCAGAAAATGGAGAGATCTCCCATGCCCATGGATTGGCAGAATTAATATAGTAAAAGTGACCATCCTACCAAAGGCAACAATCTACAGATTCAATGCAATTCACATCAAAATCCCAACACAGATCTTCAAAGACATGGAAAGAGCAATTCTCAAATTCATCTGGAAAGGAAAAAAACAAACAAACAAACAGAGTAGCAAAACAATTCTTAACAATAAAAGAACAGGTGGTGGAATCACCATCCTTGATCTCAAGCTTTACTACAAAAAAATAATGACTTAAAAACACTGCATGGTATTGGTACAGACACGTTGATCAGTGGAATAGAACTGAAGACCCAGAAATAAAACCACACACTTATGGACACGTGATCTGTGACAAAGAAGCCAAAAATATACAATGGAAAAAAGAAAGCATCTTCAATAAATGGTGCTGGTCTAATTCTATAAAGAACTCAAGAAGCTAACCACCGAAAAACCAAACAACCCAATCAAAAAAATGGAGTATGGAACTAAACCGAGAATTTGCAACAGAGGAACTTCGAATGGCTCAGAAGAACCTAAATAACTGTTCAAAGTCCTTAATGATCAGAGAAATGCAAATCAAAACGACCCTGAGATTCCACCTTACACCAATCAGAATGGCTAAGATCAAAACCTCAGATGACAACACATGTGGGTGAGGATGTGGAGAAGGAGGAACACTCTTCCATTGCTGGTGGGATTGCAAACTGGTACAACTCTGGAAATCAGTCTGGAGGTTCCTCAGAACATTGGAAATAGATCTACCTGAAGACCCAGCAATACCACTCTTGGGAATATACCCAAAAGATGCCCCACCATGCCATAGGGGCATGTGTTGCATTCATATTCATAACTTGTGTTTCTTATCCTGATTTTCTCTTTATACAGGGTAAATGCAAAATGAGATTTAAAGGTTGTTGGAAAATAGTGAATTGGGGAACTCACCTAGCTTGACATTACACTTGTCATATAATTTATTATAGTTATATTAATACAACTCTTCACTTTGGGAATAACACAAGCAGTTACCATAGATTCACACTAGATATAAAAAGGTTACTGATGAAAATGTCGTTGGTCTTATTCCAAATTGTGGATTGGATAAATAATAAGGAGTTTCTTATGCAGCTACTCTCAGACAACTTGGAAAAGTTTTAATGAAAGCTTCTGAGGATTCTCAAGACTTTCTAAAATCTTCTAAGTGTCTTTGAAACAGCTAAGTTTCTATTTCTCTTCTTTAAATAAGCTTCATGCACTCACAAACACTACGCTTGGATGTGAAACATATTGGAGTCTAGGGAGAAAACAAAAATTGACAATCATATATCTATTTTATAAATCCCTATAAAATCTAATTAGGCAGTTTCACTCTGTGTTTATACAGAGTGAAAGGGAGGCTAGCCAAGACTTGTAAATTGAAAAATATCCTTAAAGCCTTTATGAGTCTGATATTTACAGAATGATTCATTCAGACGAATGCTTCATATTGGTAATGGGACTGGATCAAATCAAAGAATGGTGACAAGAAAAGATTATCTCTCTTTTTTTTTTAATATAAACCTAAACTTATCAAAGAATCAGCTAAATATCTATAGATACTATTTTACTATTTTAAAAAAACAAATACCAAATCATAATGCACTTTACTATGTAATATTAATGACTAAAAGTATCTGACAATATAACAATAAATTCAAATGAAGCAAATCCTCATATATTTTCACAAGACTAACCTTGCGAAAATAGATTTGGAATCACCACAGGACAATAGAAAAATATCCAGAAGTAGGTATCATATCTTATTCTTAAGTCAAATCTATATATTAAAATTAACATTTTATATACTAAATATTTCTATATTTAATTTAATTTTATTTCTATAATTAATATTATATATAATTTATTATTTATATATTTTGTTTATATATTTATAAATATTATATAAAATATGTTACAGCATGTATACTATATTTATACTATATGTAACATAGCATATCTATATAGCATATAATATGTACTATATTAAAATTATACTATATTATATATTTTATACATAAAATGTATATAATATAACATGTATGTTATATAGTATATAAAATAAATTATGTAAATTATATAATATATAAATTGTATATAGTTATATATGATATACAATATATTATATATTAATATTTATATAAATTACATAGTATTTCTTATACATATTTTATATTAACATAGCATGTATATGTTACATAATTTATTTATTAATAATCATATTTATATATTATTTTTAATATAGTAATACCTCTGTAATCCTTTAAACATAAATACTTTTGCCCTGAAAAGAAAATATACCCACAGAAATGTATGGGGAATGAATGAGAATGAATGGAATCTGAAGACTTAGAGACTTCCGAACTAGTTATATAAACCTGTGCTAGCACCTCTCCACCCTCAATAAAGTCCTGGTAGATAACAATGGCTAGCTAAACAATTAGCAAGTCAAATGATTACCAAGAAGAAGAAAGGAGAGGACCCTGGGCCTGAAAAGATTGGATCCAGTTTTGTAGACCCAGAACAGAGAAATCGTGTGGGGGGGCGATGATTGGGGAATAGTTGGGGGGGGAGAGGAATTATGGAACGTATGGTGGGGGGGGAACTGGGAAAGGGGAAAGCCTTTGGAATGTAAACATAGAATATAGAAAATAAAAATTTAAATTAAAAAAAAGAACAAAAAACAATGGCTAGCTAAATACTCAGGTATTTCATAACTACCTTGGCAAATGTGGACTCTATCAGTCCTCAAGGCATGAATGGTTCCTCTTATGTTCTAGGTGGGAGCTAAGAGACCGCTAGAAGACCATGACACAATGGTTCTTATAAGGCTGCAGTTGCTTGTGATATTAATGACTAAAAGCATCCAACAATTTAACAATACTAAATTCAAATGAGGCAAATCCTCAGTATTTGGGTTAGAACTGTAATGATGAGCTGGGGAAGGAAATAAACTTCGGTCCAAACAGTGGGAACTACACGCTTAGCTGCCACTGAGCACCACCTGTCATTCATATCACCCTCCCTATTCTCCATTTGAGAACAGATTCTATGGCTCCAAGCCCTTAAGTAAAATGAGCAATGATCACACACACACACACACACACACACACACACACACACACACACGTCCCTCCAGCTATCCTTCCAGGAAAACCTACTGATCAGAAGAACATCAGGTCCCAGATGTGACCATGGTCATCCATGAGAACAAAATGTAGATACATCTCCAAAGCAAGATGCACTCTGCACAGGCAATAAGTGCTTTCTGGAGTCTTTGGGACAGTCCCCAATCAGAGAGGAAAACAAATGAAAGGAGACAACTTTGGTATGAGGGTAAAATGAATGAAAAGTTTTAATGAAAGCTTCTGAGGATTCTCAAGACTTTCTAAAATCTTCTAAGTGTCTTTGAAACAGCTAAGTTTCTATTTCTCTTCTTTAAATAAGCTTCATGCACTCACAAACACTGATACATCTCCAAAGCAAGATGCACTCTGCACAGGCAATAAGTGCTTTCTGGAGTCTTTGGGACAGTCCCCAATCAGAGAGGAAAACAAATGAAAGGAGACAACTTTGGTATGAGGGTAAAATGAATGAACCCTTCGGGGCTCCTATGGTGTGACTCTTAGGCACAATAGGAAACAAGCAGATTCACAGCACTGCTACTGGGGATGATGTCATCTCACAGAAAGTAGGTGAAAATAGACCTTAAAAGCGTTCTGTCCTGTCTCTGGGTTCGTATAGAACCCTTGTTTTTACTGTGCTTATCTAAATTACATTTGTGGAAATTCCCCTGATCAGTTGTCTGTTCCTTGAACATTCTGTTTTCAGTCTCATTAGCTCTCTATACAGTAGGTCAAAGTCATGAGGTTTGCTGATGACCTACCACACCAATGAGACTTGTGGCTGGTGAAGTCAGATCAGCTTTTGGTTCCTCAGCAGCAGCTGAGGCACTGCATGCACCAGACAGTGCTACAGCTTTCAGCTGACTGACAGGAGCTACCAACCCAAATCAGGTGATAAACAGTCTTAGTTATGGGAATAAAAGCAATGGTATCCCACCCAATCCCAACTTAGAAAGTCAAAACATAGAATTTGGTAGTTCCCACTATCACAGATGCTGCCTTCACGTTAGGTTAATTTATCAGTGGAAATCTTTGCCATGGGGGATTATTTACAGCTCTTCAAGAAATTGTCTTAAAATTTGTTCACTTCTTTTTATGAGGAATTAGTCACACCCTAAGTATTTCTGACAACGACCAAGAAATCTGATCTTTTATTACTAACTAGGCACCATGTGATATCTACAGAATCAGCAGAACATAGGAATGCTTGCCCTAACCCTTTTACTTCTTCCCTGGCTACTTCTGACAATGTACAAGGTCTGTTTACTATAATAGTTATAGTGGTAGTAATAACAATTATAATGAATTTAGGGAACTTTGCCTTCTTTTTCCTTTAGTTTTGAAAAAAATACATTCATACACTTTATTCTGATTATGACTTCCCCTCTCCCAACTCCTTCCATATCCTTTCCACCCCGTACCCACCCAACTTTATATTCTCTCCCTCCCCCCCGTCTCTCTGTCTTTCTCTCTTATTCTCTCTAATAAGAAACCAAGAAACACAAAAGACCCACAAAATTTTTTAAAACCTAAAAAGCAATAAGACAAAAATTTCAAAATTAAAAGAAAGTGGAATAAAAAGTACAAAATAGCATTGACATCATGTGCTGCCCGTTGGCTCCTGAGCGTAAGTATGGCTGGTGTAACAGATAACACTTCCTTTGAATATAACTGATCCCTTTGCCAACAGATATCAATCTCAGATAGCTTCTTAGCAGTAAGACCATGTATCTAATTCCTGCCCTCGGAGTTGGGACCTCCATTTGGCTTGTTCAGTTCTTATACATATTTCTACATTCGTGAGTTCATATGTGCATCTGTCCTCTAGTGTCTTCTGTTTTCTTAGAGTCGTCTATCCCCTCTAGCTCTAACAAACTATCCTCTTCAATTCCGAGCCTTGAAGGGAGGGCTTTGATGAAGACATCCTATTTAGGATTGAGTTCCCCAAAATCTCATTCTCTACAAGTTATCCAGCTGTGGGTCTCTCTCTAGTGAAGACCGAGTCGGGCTCTGATTCATGCATATAGCAGTATGTCCTTAGGAATTGTTTTAATGCCATGTCTCTTTATCAGAATAATAGTATTAAGTTTTCTCCTAGACCCATGATGTACCTAGTCTCATGTTCTTGGCTGTTTTATCAGTGTCAGATATGGAGTCCATCTCATGGAGTGGGAGGGCTTAAATCCATTCAGAGAGTGATTAGTTACTCTCATAGCATTTATGTCACTATTGTGCCCATATATCTTGCAGGCAGGAACCTGTCGTAGGTCTCAGATTTGTGTCTTGGTAATATTAGTGATTATCCTTCTACTCCAGTAGCATCCAAGTATCTTCAAGTACTGTAAACACTGGTCAGTGGAGTGGCACTACTAGTTAGGCACCAGCTCACCTATATGTTCTTTTAAATATACTTGGTAAAACGTCACTTTCCTTTATAGTTGAATATAGACCGAAGCTAGGAATCACTAATCTGATTTGGGAAATTGAAAAAGATCTGCAGATATCATCATGGTAAAAATAGAATTTTTTTCTTACAAAATTGGTACATTCACAGTGATTTACTAGAGTTCATAATTAATGTGGTAAACAAATAGATAAATTATTAAAAAGGATAAATGGTGAAAATCAGAAATAAAAGCACAAAAATCTACAGATTTCATGATTTTATCTCTAGAAAATTCAAAGATGTACTAACATACAGATTAAAATTAATTATATAAAACTTCAATGGTGAAGAGATTTAAAGGAAATCAGTGACTTTTATATATATTCTACAACATTTAGAAAACAAGAATTTAAGTACTGCATTTAAAAGATACTAAAATAGGGCTGGGGCTTTAGCTCACTCAGATAAGTGTTTGTCTAGCATGCCAAATACCCCTGTTTTGATTCTCAGTACTACCTTAATACACTATGATAGCACACACTTATAATGCAAGCATTTAGGAAATGTAGACAGAAAAATTAGCCTACACTCACCTTCAGGTCCATAGAGATCTTGAAGGTGAACCCTGGGTTACATGAAATCTAGTCTCAAAAATAAAACTACATGTAATATTTTGAAAATCTTGTATAAGGTGTATAAGAGCTAACAAAATGCATCAAAACTTGCCTCAATATTTTCAATCAAATTTATTTTTAAAAATAAAAAATTTTTACCTTTTGTTAACCCTTACTAATATAGAAATGTCACAAGGCAATGAAATGTCACCAGCAAAGTAAGCAAAAGGTTGAAGCATCTTGTGTGTCTACCTTCGTCCTTCCTTCCTGCATGATACAAGAGTCCTCTGTTCCTGGTAATAGACGGAATCTAATGAGATTTGCTCATACAGTGGGGAAATTTCAAGTCATAAAAAATCTAATTTTACAATACAGAGTGTTTTATTGCTTATGTGACATTCTCTAAGGAGCCGCGCCTCATAAATCAATAAATTTTAGGTTTGTGTATAGTAAGCAGTTGTAAACCTGGAACATCCTGCTCAAATCACCCCATAGATAATGATTCCTCTCCTAGCAACTATCATTAGCCTGTTTTTCTAGAGGTCCAAAAGCTAGAGTTATGAGGAAAAACAGACTGGCAATCAAAGGGGAAATAAATGGATCACAGATCCGATGCCACAAATTCTACTTCCTCAAATTTTTACACAGAAAAATACAAATGAACAAGAAAAATAAGCACTAAGCTATATATACTACTTTAATATAAAAATTTCCAATATTCAGAGACATAAGTTCCTTTAACTATAGAAATAAATACATTAAATATCAGCTAAATTTTAGCAGTTCTTTTTCTTTCTTTCTTTTTTTTTTGCAAAATTTAACAAGCTATTTCTAAAATTTATATGGAAATACAGTACACAAAAAGATGTCACAGTACACAGAAAGAAATACAGTACGCAGAAACCATAGTGAAATATTTGTGGGCTATAAAAATAGCTAGCAGGACTATATGATGTTGTAGCATTAGTTGCTTATTGCACAAGTGTCCAGAATCCAGGTAAAAGCCCAACATGTAGGTGTCATGTGTCCATATCAACAGCATAAGAGTGAGTAGAGATAGGCAGATGCTGAGGTCTCATGGGCTAGCCAGTCTATATGAAACAGTGAGTTCCAGGCTTAGTGAGACCCTCTCTCTCTCTCTCTTTCTCTCTCTCTCTCTCTCTCTCTCTCTCTCTCTCTCTCTCTCTCACACACACACACACACACACGTCGATTTATTAAAGTGGTGGTTGTAGGTTCTTCTCCAAGATCAATGAACACACTAGCCCTAGGTGATAAGCTAGGCTTCCAGTACCATACATGACTTCCCTCTTTTGAGTAGGTCTTAAGTCACATTTCTGAGCTGTTGGTTGCTACCAAAGCATGCATGCCACTACTGCACCCTTAGTGTTACTGTGGCATGCTGGTCATGGGTGTGGTTCGTGGGCATCATGGCTGAAAAGGACTGTTGACTGCTTCTCTTCTTTGGAAGCTTGCCTGATACCTTCTTATATCATCAGAACTAGTCCTCGGGGAGAGCCGCCCAGCACCAGCATAGGGTAAGCACACTCAAAACCTGCATCCCACCTCCCAAGTGGCCTGAGCCCCAAGCAGATGCAGGATACCCCAATAACCCAACACAAACACACACCACAGTCAGAGAGACACACATATACATATGTACCACAAATACATATACTTATACACAAATATTAACTAACAAAATATTGAAAGACAAAAATCTATGCTTGTAATAAATACCAAAGCAGTGAAAAAAATAAAAAAAAACATGTCTAAGAAGAAGATTATTTGGACAGTATCTTTAAGTTTTTACTCTTTCTTAAGAACAATTCTGCAATGATTGGGACCTGGAAGTAAGTCTTCGTTGCAATTAGCAGTGCTGGCTTGGATTAGTTAGATGCCAGGAGGCACTTACAAGACTAAAAAAAAGATGTTACAAAAGCAATATGACAGAACAGTGGCACAGTCAACAACACAGGACAACCATTTGTGTACGGCTAAGATAGTAGTGATTTTCTACCATTCTGCACTGTTCTACTGTCCTCCAGCAAAAGTGACACTAAAAGCATTCTCACTCAAGATAAATAATGCAGTAGTGGCACACGCCTTTAATCCCAGCACTTGGGAGGCAGAGTCAGACAGATTTCTGAGTTCGAGGCCAGCCTGGTCTACAGAGTGAGTTCCAGGACAGCCAGGTCTACACAGAGAAACCCTGTCTTGAAAAAAACAAACAAACAAAAAGATGAATAGGGTACTGTCCCAATAAACGATACGAGTAGGAGATAAAGCAGGTCCTACCAGATGACTCCGATTTGATTCCTGACACCCAAACGGCACTTCACAACGGTCTATATCTCCAGTCCAACAGGATCTGATACCCTCTTCTGACCTCCTCAGGCGTTACATGCATGTGGTTCACAGACATACACACAGGCATAAAAGAGTCCCCAGCACATGGCAAAACAACTAGAGCATGTAGAAATCTGTGATGTCTGTGGGTTGGCTATGATTTCAAAAGTGCTGTAGAAAAGTCATGATATTACCATGGTCTAGTCTTCCTCTGCAGACAGTCTCCTACTGTCCCTGAAAGGCTTGTCATCTTTAGTGCACTGGCACATGACGGTGATATTATTCTGTAGTACCATCTCTTTGGGTTTCCTGTTATTTAAAACTTAATTGATGTGCCCAAGATTGGATAAAGTCTACTAACTTTTGGCAGTTGAAATTACAGAATATGAGTGAAATTCTTAGAAACAACACCAACATTTATTACACTTCACACCTGAGAAAGTCAAGGTGGTTTTTATGCTTTTCTCTCATCCCCAGTTGGAACAAACTCTGGAAACTGTGCAAGAAATCTATTCCCTTTAGAAAGGGGAGATTAAGAAGACAGGGCACTCAAGGCACAATTAGCAAGTCAAATGACTCTCAAGAAGAAGAAAGGAGAGGACCCTGGGCCTGTAAAGATTGGATCCAGTATTGTATTGTAGACCCAGAACAGAGAAATCCTGGGGGGGGGGATGATTGGGGAATAGCAGGGGGGAGAGGAATTATGGGACATATGGTGGGGGGGGGGACTGGGAAAGGAGAAAGCCTTTGGAATGTAAACATAGAATATAGAAAATAAAAATTAAAAAAAAAAAGAAGACAGGGCACTTGGTTCCACACGCCGATGTTTTTTTTATCAGTTTTCTGAGCTTCAGTGATTCAAGGAATTTATCTTGCTCCATCCTACATGTGCGGAGGGAAAAGAACAGCAACAGTAGCATGCCTTAGCATCCATCTTTGCAGCCTTGCAAAAGAGTACTAGAAATTCTTCACCCACAAGTGGGAAAAGGTTTCCTGGTCAGAAGAAAGTTTAAAGCAAAGAACAGCTATAGATATCAAAAAATAACCTTGCATAGATGTTGGCCTTGTGGTTCTTCTGGTTGGTTATGTGTAAAATAAAATAAATAACTATATGATTGTGGAAAACTACAAAGATAAATAATATTTATATCTCTATCTTTATGTCATGAAGATCATCTGAAATTCCTTCAGGTAAGTTATTATACTCATAGTTTATATAAATTAAGCATACATTAAAATATGATTTATGTGGGAGATTTATGTATGTACAAAATTTCCAACACTGAATCTTAAGCCATTTAGTTCCAAATTTGAATTTCTTCTTCATGGTTGACCCAGTGGTTCTCTAAAATTCTTTTAATAAACAAAAATGGATATCAATATTTTTTAGTGTTCTCTCACTGTCTTTGGTATTTGCTGCTTTTACCTGCTGTCCATGCTAGGTTTATTCATCCAGAGTGGAAAGATCGATGAAACTCTTTCATTAAGAACCCCCAGGGAATAGATTTTTCATATTAATTGAATTTTCTAGTTAATAAGACAGTAAATCGGGAATTCTTGTTTCATCCTTTAACTATATAGTTAATCTCTATCATAAATATAACTTAATCATTGAAGATTTCAGCTCAGGGATATCATTTTAAATTTAAGTTCATACCTCCTAGGAGTCAGTGCCACTGTTCTCGTTCTCTCTCTCTCTCTCTCTCTCTCTCTCTCTCTGAGTGAGTGTGTGTGTGTGTGTGTGTGTGTGTGTGTGTGTGTGTGTTGCATTTGGCTGGGAATTGGGCTGAAGACCTTCCCCATGCAAGGCAAGCACTGTCTTTCAGCAACAGTCTCAGCCCTTCTCAGAGAGAGATATTTTATATCATTGACTGTAAAGATGCCAGTTCTCATAAGCTGTTGCTTTTGTTAAATACCAACCTCAAGATCTACTAAATTTTCCTGTTTTTCATTGATTGAATTATTTCTTTATAAATAATGTCATGACATCTTCTATTTCCTGAATGTCACATGCCAGAAACTCTTTAACAATTTGGGTTTGAGTCCCCTACCTTCTTAGCGCCAGTCATCAAAACTTTATACCTACCTACAGAAAGCAAGGCATTTAACACGGGAGTCTAATTCCACATCAATTGACCTGCCAAAGTATTTTGTGAGCCTTAGGCACTTCTGTGCCTTCATCACCTATAGCCTTTCTTAAAACTGTAGCATTCTGTCAGCAAAAGCACTCTTGGTATGAATAATAAGACTGCTTTGAAAGAAGAGAATGGCTGACTCTGAACCATACATGAGTGATCACACCACAGGGACAGGATTCAAGTTATTCTAAGCAATACGTTCCACCAAGGAAGCAATGACGACACCATTTATAGCCGCAAAACGCGAGGAAGTCATAAATCAATATATTTTCCAATTATAGCAGCAGCGTCTACAGAGTGTCAGGAAAGCATCGCTGTAGAGTTGAAATGTTCTCTTGCAGCATTCTTGGCTTAACGATTGTTGGAGATTAAACACCTGCCTAGCAATACATTATAGCCACAAGGACAGTAGGCCAGATACAGAAAAGGTAGGTAAATTCTGAAATGCCAAAAATACTCCAATGAATGTAAGCCCTTGTCTTAGGACACCATATCTCTCTGCAATCACAATGTTCTAGTTAGTCAGACAAAGCAGCCTGCAGTGCCTTTCAAATTGAACAGCTTCTTCAGAAAAGGTCAGCTCACCATCGCCAAGATAAGTATGCCCATTTACTATAAATAATAAAATAGGCAAAAAAAAGTGAAAACTTGGGGCATATAAAATTTTAACTCTCCATCCAGAACCTGGTTCTTTCAACCTGTAGCTACAAGCCACAGCATCTCAGGATAGCCATTGATGTATCCCAATACATTTGTAGATAACAAGGCTGCACCTCACTGTCAAGTTTGGATACCTTGATCCAGATTCACTAACCAAAGTATTCCATGTAGACTATGACTAGTGGAACAATTTGCAGTGCCACATGACGTCCCTAATAGCAGACTGCAACTAAACTGAAAGAATTACTCACTTTCGCAGCTGTTTAGAGGATCTTGATCTGTAAGCAAGCCCATTCTAACCTTTGCCATCCCTGTGCTTGGTGTAATTGGATGTACTCATTACTTTTCTGTTGCTGTGATAAAATACCATGGCCATGGCAACGTTTAGAAAACAGGGCTTATTTAGGTTTATGAATCCAGAGGTTTGGAGTCCATTGTGGTAGAGAACTCATGGCAGTAGGCATAGTGGATGGAGCAAGCTGAAAGCTGATCCCTTCACATAAGCATGAGAACTGGAAACAGAGAACTGGAAAGAGCATGAGTCTTTAAACTCTGAAAGCCTTCCTCCAGTGACATACTATACATTCCCCAAACAGCACTACCAACTAAGAACCAAGTGTTCAAACACCCAAAAGTGTGATGAACATTTATGATTCCACCTTCCACAGGGCAATCCCTGGCTTTAATAAAATGCAAAGGCATAGTGCCAATTGTCTTTGTCCTTCCAGCTTTCTCGTCCTTCTCAAGGGTACTCTTATGCGTTTGACTCTGTTTAGTGTTGGTCTCCTAACACTGAAGTATTTTTTTTATTATATCACGATAAATATGAAACTTGGGAGCTTCATCTTCCAGGAACTAGAAAACCCAGTCTGTATTTGTTGGCTCTCTTCTTCAGATAGCTGAAGAGCATTGATTTTCTAATCTGGTGGTTGAGTTCAGACATGGATGGGATTGATGTGCCTTTCAGAATATTCCTTCACGGTCGATGTTTTAATGAGTGAGAATCACTGAGAGCTGTTGATGAACTGTGGGGATTTTGTTAAGCATCATAGCGGTTTTTACTAAGGGTTCACTGTATTCGTGAGCCCTTACTCACTTCATCAGTGCAGACCAGCCTTAGTTCCAGATGCCAACAGCTGCCTCTGTGTCTAAGGACTTTCTTAGAAGCCCAAAAGGCCCCCTTTCGCTTGCCAGAACAGATACAGATCTTGGGCATCCTACTCCCAAGGAAGTCCCCCAATCATAATAAGAATTAGAACATCCTGTCTCCTTGTGATGACAGATAGAAAAAAGCTAAGGTTTTATTTCCCAGAGATTTCTGGTAGGAGTAGGCTCCACCTCCCCACTCCCCCACAACAGCCACTTTTTCTTTTTCTTTTTTCTTAATTGGATATTTTATTTATTTACATTTCAAATGTTATCCCCCTTCCCAGTTTCCCCTCTGTAAATCCCCTATCCCATCCCATCCCCCTGCTTCTATGAGGGTTCTCCCCCACCCACCTACCCACTCCCTCCTCACCGCACTATCATTCCTCTACACTGGGGCATCAAAGCCTTCACAGGACCAAGGGCCTCCCCTCTCATTGATGCCAGATAAGACCCCTTCAGCTCCTTCAGTTCTTCCCCTAACGCCTCCATTGGGGTCCCTGTGCTCAGTCCAATGGTTGACTGTGAGCATCCATATCTCTATTGGTCAGGATCTGGCAGAGCCTCTCAGGAGACAGCCATATTTTCTTAATAATGCACATTGTTTTGTGCTTATTCTTTTCCCCTTTTTTTGCCTTTGCATTTCTACACCTCTTTTTCCTGCCAGGCCAAACTTGTTTTCTCAAGTCCTTGACTCAGAGTTATCTATTTCTTTCCAGATATAGATAAGCACAGACATTACAAATGCTAGGTAAGATATTGTCTGTGCTTCAGGGTACTCACAAACTTCTGAATAAATGGAATAGATGAGTCAGATATTCTGCAGGTCCCAACCAATACTTTGGTTCATACGAAATCAACTCCTAGAATCCTGACTCTTCTCCAAGACACAGAGGTAGATGCTAGACTGGCCAGGTGATCTCAACACGATTGCCTAGAAATGATATGTTAGTAAAACTATGAGTTTACAAGGTAAAGTCTGAAGGTTGGCTCATATCTCACAAAGAAATACAGCGTGGTCATTATTCAGCAATAGTCGGTTGCTATATAGAAAATGGGTATTACTTTTCATTTTTCTGTAAAACTTTGATGTTTTATGATTTATTATTCTTATTATTTATGAGAAATTTGCCTAGGTGTAAGTATATGTCATAAGTACCTTGTGCCTGCAGAGGACAGAAGAAGGCACCAGATCCTGTGGATCTAGAGTTAAAGGTTATTGTAAGGCCACCATGTGGGTACTAAGTACCAAACACCATCCCCTATTTGAAAAAAAAAAACAGCAAGTATTCTTAACTACTAAGCCACCTCTCCAGCCCACAGATTGATATTATTAAAAACGCTTTCCTACATGAGGCACAGCCCAAAATGAAAATAGATGATTTATTGGAAAATACATGTCAGTTACTAGGCAAGAGATAAGCATTTATATACCAGGCGATAATCAGACTCTGCTCTAGATATTAAAGTATGATGTAATGGTTAGCATTATTAAAGTGACTTCTGATTGATCCTTGAGGAAGGGTACTAGGAGCAGCAGAAATGAGAAAAAGGAAAAGCTGACTTATGACACATGGAAATTACTATACAATTAAAATTGGCTATTGAATTTTCCTTAATGTGAGCCATGATTGTTAGAATTTATAATGTGTCTATCATTGATCATTGAAAGAGATTAAGCTGTAATAAAGCTATCAATCTGCAATGAAAGAAGCTGTGTGTGTGTGATAAATGAAGTCCTTTCTACTAGAACTTCAGTAAGTACCATACTAAAGGAGAATCTATTTTGTATATCAGCCTCCACCGTAACTTGATGTCCCTTAAATATGGAGCATGGTAACCTTTGGAGAATTGGTCAGGTTGTGACACTGTGGGTTCACTGATGACTCTGGCCATGATGTTTACATGGCAGAATTATGTCATTACAGTCCCTAACTTATCTATCTCATTGACTTTTCCATGATGTCTCTTGCTCTAGCAACAATTATCAGTCATCTAACAAATGTATTTTAGGGTTTTATTTCTGTGTTCTGGGTGTATCTTTGAGCAAAACTGCATGGAATTATGCTACTAATATCAGATGTTTCTCCAAAAGTTCAATATTAAATGTAC
Source organism: Apodemus agrarius (assembly GCA_964023405.1). Lineage (NCBI taxonomy): Eukaryota > Metazoa > Chordata > Mammalia > Rodentia > Muridae > Apodemus > Apodemus agrarius. The sequence continues at coordinate 34,069,163 of OZ030020.1, forward strand.
CATGGATAGACATGGCACTATCCTTCATCACAGTAATGATAAAACAGAAGACTCCTAAATTTAAATTGTGGAACAATACAAATCTTGATCAATTAGGCAAAAATAATTCTCATAAACCAAATAAAGCTTATGATATTTATGTAGTCGCTTGATGTCATAGGCTTCCAAGAGCCAAAGTGTCATTGTTCTGCTGTTGCACATTGGCTGCAAGTGAACAGTTATTTGGGATATTGTGACGATGTTCACAATCCAGTTATGTAGTTACAAAGTTCAAAGTCACAAAAATGTTGATCACATCACTTATTGAAGTTCCTTCTTAGCCTTGTACCGGGAAACATTTCAAAGAATGACTTGTCTTTTTTCTTACTACAATGATGTGGCCTGCAATGGCTTTTCAGAGTTGCTAAGAAATGAGAAAAATATTTAATACATAATTTTACACTTGCTAGACCAGTCTACTTTGGATGCTTTTACCCATTTGTGAACCAAGTCCAGCAGTATTCTTCTACCTGATATGATAGCCCCCACACAACTCAGAGTCAACAAAGAGGTTGGGGTCTGAAAGCCCCCAGAAACTATCCTTTGCTCAGTTAATTACTACTCCTGTTTTAAATCTCAAGTTAATTAGCTTTTTCTTTCTGGCAAAATTTATCTTACAGCATCCTTGTCTCCTCCCCAGAAAATCAATTTCCTACTAGATTCTCCACAGAATATTAAAATTACCCCTCTTACTACTTATTCCAGATTGATTTTATTTTGTATTTTCATAATAATTTGACTAATGAGAACCTCTTCTCTCTGAATAAGCAAGCTCTAAAAACACCAAAGGACAATATTGTTTTCAACAACATTTTGTCCTTAGCCTATAGGCTTCTGTCTCATGCCCCATGATTCTTGGTTAAATGTTATTGGAAAAATATTTAGTTACTGAAAAGAAGCAGACCAATTTGGAAATGGGCATGGGAAAACACTGGTTTTAGAGTCTGACAGGGACAAGATTTGCTATCTGTATCTCTAAGGATATCTAATCGCATCCAACTTACTTTTCTTCTCCTGGGATGATGACAAGACCTCCTATCCACCCTATACATCATAAAGGATCACTGAAATCCCAGCATTCAAGAGGTTGACACACAGCTAATTGATACAGTCAAAGGGGATCATGAATATGCACCAGTTAATTCTGTGTCTAACACGTAAGTACACTATTAGTATAGACATTATTGTTATTCTTCTTTTGGAGTTCTTAGATTCAAGATATAAACATGTTGGCATTCACGATTGGTTTTTAGCATCATCAGGATGGTGAGAAGAGTGGATGAGAATGGATGGCAAAGGATAGCATTTTTAAAAGGCCAAATAGAGAAAATGAGTCCTATCAAAAGAGTTAGAAGTGGGGACATTTCTTACAGTAGTCATACAAAACTTAGAAACATGCTGGACAAGGTTAGCATCATAGAAGAGAGATTTTATTCATTCCAATTAATGTGTTAATTCAAAACAAATTTGTCTTAGTCACATGGTCTGAAGATGTCATCATTAAAAAGGGAAACTATTTACTAAGTTCTGTAGAAGAAATGATCTTCTTTGATTTTAGAACATTCTTACCAAGTGTTTAATGTTCTTTCCCTCACTGTAATGTCAGAGGAGAGCTTTCTTGGTTTTTAGTTGTTCCAAAAAGGGATTATGATGAAAAGGATTTTGATGATGGAAGAAAATGGTTGGATTTTTTCACTAAGCATTCAGAGTCCTAGATCAAAACTGAGGTGCCCTTTTTTTAATGAAGGAATTAACTGCAGAGCATCAAATGGATTTCAGAGCATTTCTTATGAACCACAACCAGGAGCACCCTTCTGCATCTGCTCCATACCCTATTGAATGCACTGCATTTCCATTCCTAACTCTTCTCCATTAGCTCTGACATTTCCAGATTCCGTGGAAGGTCTGAAACTGCACATTTTGCTTGTAGTGGTGGTGACTCTTTGATTCAGGAAGATAAATAATAGTTCTGAAAATTTCACCTCTAAAGGTTACTCCTTACTGAGTGAACATGCCCACAAACAACCACAGTACATCAGCCTAGTCTCACAAGAACACACATAGTTTATCTCCAGATAAGCTATTAGAATCATATAGTCTTTAATTAGATACAAAAAATGACAGCCATATTGTGCTATGACATTTGCTACAAAGTACTGATACCTTAATGGTTTTGTAAATAGCAAATATTACAGAACAAGAACCATCATGGTTGCTTGTTCCTAAAACCTTAAAATTTCTGTGTCCAAGTTTCATTGCAGGTTTCACCTCTCTCTCTCTCTCTCTCTCTCTCTCTCTCTCTCTCTCTCTCTCTCTCTCACACACACACACACACACACACACACACACACACACATACACACATGTACTTGCACACTCACGCACGCACACTCACGCACGCGCACACACACACACATACCCTAATTCAAAATTTAGAGATGTTACACAAGATTTGCACAGACTATTTCCTTTCCTACTCTTTCAAGAATTTATGACTTTGTATATTCAAATTCCAGAGAGAATGTAAGCAATGGGAATGCACAGCCATTCATGAGACCTTTCAGTTTCACTAGACAACCTACGTTAATGGCCTGCATGCAATAGGGGATGAAAACCATGAATGCTCAGTCAATATTTGTTTGCTATTTTTATACTATTTGTCATTGATATGAGTACCTGGACAATGCCATCTGTTAAATAGCTTTAAGAAAGAAAGGTCTTGGTTTTGAGCTGACTTGCATTTTTTACAAAAATAATGCATGTTCCTGAATATGCTCATATCATATGTCCACAAATCATTGCTGTGAATTTAGAAACAGTAACTTCAATTTCTCTCCAATTTGTAAGTACCTTCATTATCTAAGTCCATCTCATTCATTCCATAACCAGTCCAATTCAATCAAACCCACTCATATGATGGTCACCTAAATAATCTGGAGTAGTTTATCGGTATCAAATGCTATTTATCCTTCAGCATTCAACAAGTATGTCTAACAAATTGGGACCTGTGGCTTTGAATAATCAATAATATCCTCTGGATGACAGAGAATAGGTCTGGAATTTGCCTCTGTGGTTAAAATAGCGCCAAGGCACCATCACCAACAGAGTGAAAATTCAGAGAGGCTATAGAGGGGAAACAACTTACTTCAGAATTTATATTTGAGTCTTCTATAGTCAAGGTGCAAGAGTTGGGAGGGCATCCTGTGTCTCCCAGAAGCTTACAGGCAAGACAAGTAGAACCCAGTAGATAAAGCTCCTAAAACATTTGTCTTTCTCAGCTAAGAAATTTAATTGAAATCAACCTAATGGAAAGTTGGTATAGGAGTGAAGAAACAGCTTGTCAATAACCCCACTGTGATCAGGACATGTCCCTTTGTTGTTTCACTAGCTAGATGTAGGTCTGTAGTTGGGGCAGACCTTCAACTGATTAAAAGAGTCCTGCCAGCTACTGGGGGTGTCTTAGAAGTCTCAAGCTATCTAAATATTTGGGTGGGATATTTCTCTTCTTTCTCTTCAAAAGCAACAATAAACCTCCAGCTGCTGGGAATGGTTGTTTTCCCCTATTATAGGAATCTGTGAGTCAAGGCATATGTCTTTAATGGAGGTTTTGGCAAGCATGGCACTGGGGTTATTATTAGAATTGACAGAAGTAAACTGAATAGTTTATTTTCTGCACTGCAAATACAAATCAATGGTTTAAATGAAATGCTGCAGTTTATAATGTGGTAGAGGCATTCGGGTAAACAAAAGCACTAGTTGAAACATAGCATTTTTTTTAATGTACACTTTCAAAATTGTGAGGCCACCCAACTCAAGCAAGGTAAGCACAACTCTTTTCCTACCCAAAGCATACAAAGCCTATGAAGGCTAGGAAGTGTGCTCAACTCTTAAGGAATCTAGTTCCTTTTGCATCCTCTGGTTGCAAAGAAGATAAAGTTCAGTTTAATGATGTCACAGAATATTGGGGAGAGCAAGGTGTATACCATTTATATACAAATGCAATGGAACCTAAGGAGGAGTCAAATATCCTACAGCATGATCCTCATTAGAACCAGGTCATGGAACCTCAACCGTGGTGCAGAACATTGAGTCTGTAAACATGCTTAGCTACATAATGGCTTATCTGTATTGTACCATCTCGCAAGATAAAGTTGATTATCTTTGTGGCCACACTTCTGCCCCCCTACAGCGACATGTCACTCATGTCCCTTTTTCCTCCATCTTTCTCAGCATTAAATCTTTGCATCTTTTTCTCAACTTCGCATGTGTTCTTGTACGTTCCCCCTTACGATTCTCCACTTTCTTTGAACTGTAGCTTACCCCCTCCCTGACTTCTGACTTTATCCAAACATCAGACATGTTCTCTGTCCATCTATCTGCCTGAGAGTTCAAAGGCCAGAGGTCAACATCAGCGGTCTCCTTTACTTGCTTTTCACCTTATATTTTGAGACAGTCTCTCACTGAACCTAGAGCAGCATTGACCTTTGGGTTATAAGGATTCATCATTACACCGGCTCTCATTCTATGATGCTGAGGATTAAGTGTCCGTGCTCATACAACAAATGCTTTCTCAACTGAGCTATCTTCTAGCCCCTTTCTCTAAGTCTTTTTATATATCTTTCTCATGTCTCCAGGATTTTCTAGTTTGGGTAACATAGACGATTTTGATTGGCTAACATTGACTATTCTTTTGTAAATGAGGGTACCTATGTCTTGAGATATTAGCTAAGCTCAGGGTTTGAATAGAGAAGACAAATGAGTCCTCGTTTAGCTGCTCCATGAGCTATAACAGGAATCTGTACTTACGGGTAATGGAGAATGCAGCAGCAGCACTGGTGAGAATGTTCTGTAGTATTCATTTGTACCATAAGATGCTGTCCAGTTTTTCTGGCATGATCTATTTAAGCTATTAAATTTCATTTTCAAAGTTTTAGGCAGATTTGGCTTAACTCAATGTACATTTCCAGAATAAATACATGTAGCCTAATCAAAATATAAATCAATAAACTGAGATATATACCCCTAACAAGAGTACCTTGAGTTTTAAATCATATGCATCAAAATAAAAACACATGAATTTCTAATTTTTGTTGTTGTCTTTTTTTGTTGCCTTCCTTTCAATGACATCATGTCTTGCTGTTAATTGATCACCTCAAAAGCATTATTGCTCAAACTCTAACAGCTATTGAAATGGATGGCATATACATGCCTTATATCTTTCATGTGTCAAGTATTTATGAAGCAAAATATTGCTGCTTCAAACTATAAAATTGTTAGAGATATGTATACTTAACAAAAATAATTTTAAAACATGTACCCGCATTTAAAATTGGTGAAAATGGGATTGTGCATAGTCTATTGTTGATTATACTTCCCCACATAAATACATTTTTTGCCCAAAATATTGCTGAAAATAAATACATAAATAAATGAACATCCTATCTACTTACCTAGAATATTTAAGCAATGAGGTTATGAATATTAGTGCCTGATAAGCACAACTTTAGGAAACAAATTATATCAGGATTTCATAGAATCACTAAATTGAGTAGTAAACCCAGGATATAAAGGTTGATGTATGAGTTTGTTGACTTAAAATAAGTCATTGATGAAATAGAAACCAAAACAAGATACAATAGAGACTCTACCAGTCACCAGCAGTATTTAAGTAATTTAATCTAAGTGTTATAGTTTGATTTCTGTTGCTGCAATAAAAATGTTCTGATCAAGAACAACTCATGAAAGAACATTTATTTTCATTATGCTTCCAGGTCACAGTGGATCACTGAGAGGAGCTGGGACAGAAGCATGTAGGTAGAAAACATGGAGGGACGCTGCTTGCTTGTTGGTTTGCTCATAAAGTCATGTTTACCTAGATTTCTTCCGCAATACAGAACTGCCTGCTCAGTAAATAGTTCTGCCCACAGTGGACTGGCCCCTTCTAAATTAGTTCAGACAATCTAAACAAATCTTCATAAACATGCACATCGACTGACCTGACAAAGATGATTATTCAACTGAGAGTCCTCTTCAAGGGTGTCTACATTTTGTCAAGTTGACAGTTAATGCTAACTAGTACAATAAGCCTAAAATTATACTAAAATAGTATATGTTAACATATAATGATATATGCCATATTAAATACATTCCTCTTAGTCAAAGCTTGGTACTTACTGGTGAGTGTCAAATCACCAGATTTGGGGGAAAAGATTCCACTACTATTTTCTAATGAAAGGAGTGGTTGTTTTTTTTTTTTTAATTTTATCAGAAAACCAGTTTTTTAAGTTACATATCTCCTAAGGGAGACTGATTTTGCCTAACACTTCCTTGTTGTAGTATGTGGTACTCATACAGAGTACTCTAAGCTCTTCTGGATCTATACTGGATGGGACTTAATACCTGACTTAGTCAATGTTCTATCGCTTTGAAAGAGACCATGATCAAAAAAAGATAAGAAAGAATTTAATCAGGGCTTGCTTGCAATTTCAGAAGTTTCGTCCCTCATTACTATGGTGGGAAGCATGGTAATGTGCAAACAGACATGGTGCTGGAGAAATAGCTTAGAGTCCTACATCTGTATCCAGAGGGAGCAGGAAAAGGAACAAGATACTGGGTCTGGTTTGGAATTGTTCACCCTCAAAAGCCACTGCCACTGTCATACAATGTCCAGCAAAGCCACACCTCCTCATCCTTCTCAAGTAGTGCCACTTGCTGGTACACATAATCATTCAAATTTAGGAGCCCATGGGGGCCATTCTTATTTAAACCTCCACAATACCTAAGATACTTCCTTGTCTCATGAATTCATCAATGCCTGTGATTCTCTCTGTTCTGAAGACATTGACATCAACAGTTTGCTTTACATGGACATAGGATAGCCGAATGTAAAATATATGACAACCAATCTGATTTTGTCATCTCACTTTGCAATATAATTCCAAGAAATCAAGAGTGATTTTTTTAAAGCGAGAAACAAGTAGTTTAAACTTTTCCAACTCAAAGCTAGTGCGTTGGCTAAGCAATAGGAGGACTTACAACCCTTGCAGAGGACCTGGGTTTGGTCCCCACCATCCACATGGTGACCTGCAACCATCAGCAACTCCAGTTCTAGAAGATCTTCTTACCTCCATGGCACCAGGCATGAACACGATGCACAGACAAACACAAGAAAGAAAGAAAGAAAGAAAGAAAGAAAGAAAGAAAGAAAGAAAGAAAGAAAGAACACTTAGAAATTGGATGATCATGATTATTGTTATCATTATATAATACATATTATATTATTTCAACAAAAGACCATTAAATCTTGTGAAAACAAGTATGAAAAAGTCTGCAAAAATAAAACACTGTAAACACATGTAAATATATAGATTATCTGTAAATAGAATTTTCCAGTTACTTTATTATGCTGTGACATCCTCAAAATCGGTCAGAGGAAGCGTCCTGAAGTCATCATCACTGGGGATTCCAATGCTATCCTCTGCCATTTGTCCTTCAAAGCTTTCCTTGGGGGTTAAGATGTGTGCAGGAGGGACATTTTCAAGTTTCAACCTTCACTTTATCTTTGCAAGGCAAGTTTTCTCATTCCCATCACTCTTTCCCATTGCTATGGCCTTCCAGCCAAAGTAAGCCCCAGATGGGGCTGATTGAAATAAACACAGCCATCCCTCATTCCAACCACAAGAAAAGTAAACTCAAAATGGACAAATGCCACCTGACTGGTTTGCATCCCCAAAGCTACTCTCAATACCAGCTAGCTACGCAAACAGCTTCTTAGCAAACAAGAAAGTATTGTCCACATTTTCCAGCTCTGTGCACCAATACTCTGTAATCTGGGCCCCGCGCCACTGTACATCAAACCCATGTGCCTGGTAACTGTCTCCACGTTGTGTACACTTCATCCACACAGAACCGACTTGTTCCTTCTCAATTTGCAGCTTTAATTCTCACTGAAAGGAACCGGCCAGCTACAACAGCTCAGTTCAGCATATTCCATCCGGACAAGTTTACCAGATCAGATGAACATAGTGGGCAAAAAGCTGGAACAGTGCTCCGTCATCTTTACTCAGAGAGCCAAAGCCATAGGGAATTTCTCGAACATGACGATGCTGAAACCTCCCTTGCTCTCCAGTAGGCACCATCCTTCAGCAGGCATTGTCAGACCCAGTTTATAGAAAGCAATCTCCAGGCTCTGGGCTTGCTCTCGTCTTGCCTCAGTGCCAAAGGGCAATTAGATTTCTGAGCTCATATAATCTCTCCAAGCAGGAAGAGCAAGAGACAGCAGTGTCACAAAATTGTACGTGTGTGACTCCTCTGTAATTTCGGGTAGATAACTCATCGACCCTTGATAAGGACAAAGGCAGTTTTTCCACTGGAGAAGAGTACGTGCATATTCTCATGCACTTGAGCACAGAGATGAGAAATGGATGCTCTAAACAATGGCTGCTTTCCTCCAAGGGCCTGACAGCCTCAATAGAAACTTTGGAAAGGGGGCTGATTCACCAAACTGAGTCATTTCCATACTGGCTAAAGTGTTAGAAGCACGTGCCCCAAGGGCCAGGGCCTGGATTCTTTATCACTGTGCTATGGATAACTGCTTTCGGATCACTTAAAGTTTCTTTGTAATTTTTAAATTGAAAAAATAAACATTTCAATTGTGTTGTTTCTCAATGACCAATGCTTTGCTAATGAAAATTAATTTATTTTTTTAGCCCTGAGTCACAAACTTTCCTAAGATTGAGAGCCAATGAGAAGAAGGCTATTCCCTGTTATAAGTGTTAATAATGTTGTACATTTAAAGGTCACATCTGATGTACTTTTATTTATTCGACTTTTAAAATATTTTATATTAATTTGGTTATGCATGTATTTATTTATTCATTTATTTTGTCCATGGGTGCATGCGTACATGTAGGTGTGACTCTGTGTGTGCGTCCGTGTGTGTGTGTGTGTGTGTGTGTGTGTGTGTGTGTTTGTGTGTGTGTCTGTATGTGCGTGTGTGTTTTATCTATATCCTGGACACTTATGTGGAGGTCAGGGGACAGGTCGGAGGAGTCTGTTTTCTTTTTATAGCATACAGATCCCAGTGTTTGAACTCAGCTCCTCCGGCTTGGCATCTTCACCTCTGAGTCATCTTGTTATCTCCTAATGCATTTTTTTTTAAAGCCACATGTCTCTGACGAATGTGACTTTCTCATTTGGAAGAAGAATTGGAAGGACTATAAAAGATGACACACCAAGGCAGCAGGGAAAAAAAACACAGTGCAGGAGATAGGATGCTGTGTTCTAGCTCTGTTTGTAGTTGCCGTCAACTAAGAGATCTCGAGAAATCGCTTCATTGTGTACCTGATGCTTGATTCCTCTACTCTCATGAGACATCTGTGAATAAAATTCAAACAAGGCACATGAACCATCCACACGTTGTTGAAGATATACATCCTTTATATATGTAAATATTTCAGCAAGAGAGAAAAATTCCATTTAAAATTGAGCTTGTCTAGAAAGTACATAATTCTATATTTCATAAAACTTCTTCCATCTGATAATCTATTGCTCCATTTTTACTCAACATTGACTCAAAAACATCCTTCAATGGCTTTCTTGCTCATAATATTATGCTATTTTTATGTTAATGACAGACATGAAATATAACACACATAAATGTAAAAAAACTTTTTACCAGGGGATCATAACATGCATACAATAAATTCTAATATGTTCTTTCTCTTTCTTTCGAATGAAAGAGCTACAAAAGTGAAAAAACAACACAAACCAATAAGACAAAAAAGTGCCAAAACAAAATCAAATAAAAGGTCTGAAAGAGAAAGGAAAGGGGAAGGAAAAGGAAAGGAAGGGAAGGGAAGGGGAGTGGAGGGGAGGGGGAATGAATGGGAGGGGGAGGGGGAAGGGAGAGGAGGGAAGGGAAGACCAAAGGGAGGTGGAGGCGAGGCGAGGAAGAGAGGGAGGGGAGGGGAAAAGGGGAGGGAAAAGGAAGGGGAGGGTAAGGGGAGAGGAGGGGAGGGAGAGGAAAGGAAGGGGGAGAGGAGGGGTGAGAAGGGAAGGGAAGGGAAGAACAAAGGGAGGTGGAGGGGAGGGAAGGGGAGGGAAGGGGAGGGAAGGGGGGAAGGGAAGGGAAGAACAAAGGTGGGGGAGGGGAGGGGAGAGAAGGGGAGAAAAGGGAAAGGAAGGGAAGGATCATGTTTTGTGCTCATCAAATACTTTTGAGCATAGGGCTTTCCTGAAGTGTGCTCGATACACCCAGTGCCACTCCAGAAGAACACTGAGTTCCCCTTTCTCAGTAGGTATCCATTGCCAACAGCGTCTCAGCTATGACCAGGAACCCATGTCTACTTCCCCCTCTCAGTGCTGCATCCCACGTAGCTTGAACCTGTGCAGCTTTTACACATGATGACACAGTCTGTGAGTCCACAGATGCATCCGTCCTGTTGTGTCTCGAAGACACCGGTTTCCTAGAGTCATCCATCACCCCTGGCTCTTCCAATCGATTGCTTCCTCTCCAGCATAGATCCCTCCAGCATAGGGGTTTGACAAAGATATCTCACCTATGATTGAGTACTCCAAAATCTTTCAATCTCTACACATTATACAGTTCTGAATCTCTGAGCTAACTCCCCTCTACTTCAAGAAGCTTCTCTTATTGAGTGATTCACTGATCTGTGGGTATAGCAATGTATCACTAGGAGTCATTTTATTGCTATTCCTTTAGCATAATAATGATAGTGGGATTTCCTCTAGGCCTATAACTTATCTAGTATCAGGATCTTGGCTAATGTATCAGGTTCAAGTACGGGGTCCATGTCACTGTTAGATCTTAAATCCAATCAGAAAGTGGCTGATAGCTTCCATAATATTTGTGCCACTATCACAACAATATATCTCCTAGGCAGGTGCCTGATGGAGGTCCCAGGTTTATACATGGGTGATATTTGTGATTAAACTGTCTTCTCTGTATCACACAGAGTACCGTCCATGAATGCAGATCACTAAGGCATAATTTTAAATGGTTAGGATCACTTTTCTTATAACTGCTATTACATGTGAAAACATGTTGTGTGTGTATGTATGCATGTACATATTCCCAAATATATAAACATAATCTTCTTATTATAATGTTAACTGTATGACTATTTTTTCAGTCAGTATTTTTGGTCTAGGATAACTGGTTGGATGAGGCAACCCAGGAGAAAAACAGGGATCCCAAGAGTAGCCAAATGAGACACTCCTACTCCCACTATTAGGAGTCTCACAGCCCCTCCCCCAACCCCAAAAAAAGTTCAAGTTAAAAAAAACACATCATGTATGTAGAGGACAGCAGGCTCTGCCTCTGTACAGACCCTTGCAGGCTCAGTGATGGCTGCTTCAATAGAAACCATTTTTATAATCTTTTGGCAAAAAATATGGCTGCTGTCAGCCATTGTCCTAGGAATCTTCCTGATACTAAATTGAAGAATTTGGGGCTAATTTTCTTAGCAGAGATTTCAAGTTAGTAATTTTGACTCTGTCATGTGGTTATTAGAAATCACTCTCATGTGAGTCTACAATGGAAAACGAGCAAGTGAGTGGGAAAAATTTAGAGACATAATTCAAGGAGGGTACCAGTCTTCATCCCAAAGGGACAGATAAACTTACCATAAATGGACACATGGTTCTAACTGTCGAGTCATGAAGGATAGATGATTAAAGAGAGTTTGGAATCTTTGTCCATGGTTAAGGGTAGCCACAGAAGCCAGGGGGTCACTGCTTTACATAGAGGCCCGGAAAAACCATTATGTCAATCTGTGAAAGTGATGCCTGTATTGTATTGGGGACCTCCAGATGCTAGAAGGTCCAGAGCAGTGGAATATCTGCTGAGGAGGACTGCAGAAAAGAGAGTGGAGCTAGCCTCAGAGAGAGAGAGAGAATTCTGTTGAGTCAGCAAAGCTTGAAGGATCAGCCATTAAAGCCCTTTGACGTCAGATGTGGAACTACGGAATTTAAATATAATGCCCACAGGCCAAACTGAGGCAGGCAATTCCTCAACTGAGATGTTTTCTTCCCGGGTGTGTTTAGGTTTGTGTCAAGTTTACAAAATCTATAAATATGAGAGGAACTAATCTCAAGAAAGACAAATTTATTGAAGAAAAAAAAAAGCACACTTTGGGGTATTTTTTGGCATTTGCCTTACATGCTTACTGGTCTGGAAAGAAACAAGGAACTATGAAGGCAGCATTGAAAACAGAAAGAATTTGGGTAAGAATTAAGGATAGAGCAGTTTTCTAAATAAATAGAAAAATAATTTCAAGAACACAAATAATTCATTCAAAACACTGGATCTGCAACTATCAGAGGGACGTCACATATTACACAATGGAAAATTATTATATAACTCCAAAAATAATAACCGAATCTACTGTGAAAGATATGATGGCAAACATAAATAGTTACTACAGCTAGAATCCAGCTGATATCATTTAAGATCTCTTTGTCTGACCTCTGTGATTCAGAGGTCATAGACACTACAACAGAAGGTACACTTTCACATTGTGTATTAATGATCTCATACTGAACCAAAGGTAGGATGGTTTTGTGATCAGTTGCAGAGTGTGGAGTGGAAGCAAGGATTGCAATCTCTCACAAAATTCTTATCATCAAGCCATATCCTGTGTATTGCCATGCAGAATTGAGTTTCCATCAGAGCAACATCACATCCCTTGTCATCGCTACAAATTTGTAGCTCTGGGAACACTAGAAACTACAAATTATTTTTTTTCTTTATTTCTCAGAGCTAGAGCGATCTTTGTGCTTCTTCTGAGCTGCTGATAAATTATGAAAACTCACTGCATGTAGTCCAACCAGAACCTTGGAGAACAATGCTAAATAGAATTAATCTATTATAAGAAGAGCTGACTCATAAATTAAGCCAACCAAATCTCAGAGCACTTCCTGTACTCAATATAGCAAGATGAGGGTCTTTGGAGTCAAAAAGCACCTCATTTGAACTCTTTTGCAGACACAGACTAACCACTACTTTCTCGTTGCTGCTTGTTTGACTTCTTTGCTTTTTTTTTAACTACCCCTTTCCTGTCTACACCAGATTATCCAGTCAGCATAAGCAGTCAAGGGACTCCACTAAAGCAGAAAAAGAACACATCAACTGCTAAGCAGCTGTCTTCTAGAAGTTAAATCACATTTTTAGGGCTGGAGAGATGGCTCAGTGGTTAAGAACACTGACTGTTCTTCCAGAGTTCGATCCTGAGTTCAATTCCCAGGACCTACATGGTGGCTCACAACCTTCTGTAATGGGACCTGACTCTCTCTTCTGATATGTCTGAAGACAGCTACAGTGCACTCATATAAGTAAATAAATAAATCTTTTTTAAAAATCACATTTGTAAATCTGATAAAATTTTGAAAGCTATATCTTGTTCTGAAGTAAATGCTAAGCTGTGTGTTTATCATACACAGTGATTATTATTTACTTTGAATAAGCTGACCAAGAAAAAAGCTATAATTGTAAAACTAAAAAATTCTAGGAATAGGAAACTGAGTAACAATGTGTCCCGCCCCTATTACAATCATAGACTTCTCCTTCTTGGTACTGATTCACCGGGAACATTTCCCAAATAAAAATAGAACTAATTAGAAGTAATCAAACAAATCTCTCACAATATGTGTAAAGGCCAGACTAAGCTCAGAGTAAATGAAAAGAAGATAATGTGGCCGAGTTCACAAGAATAATCAGTAAGTGAAAGAAAATGAGCTCCCATGGCTGTCTGGACATGTTTTCTATGTGAAGGTTGAACGGTCTCTGAGTTTGCTAAAGTGATCTTGTCTAAGTGCACCATGGGAGAAGGCAGATAGGTACATGACTGACTGGAGGAAAAGCAGGCTCTCTGGGGGAACTTTTGGCCAAAAGCACCACAATGAGGGAAGAAACACAAGACAGTCAACGAAGCCTCTACTCGCATCAGACCTAGCTTTATGGGTTCTTATATTATCTTCAAGAAAGCACAGTACTTCTAGGTCTCTTTTGGTCACCTGTGTTAGATGAATGCTTACCTTGACCTCTATGCATCAACATTATGAGGACTAATGAATCTGTATATCAAAGTTGAAGCTTTCACATATTTATTACTTTGTAATGTTAAAAGAGCAAATAGGCTGTGGTGTTAACAAAGACTGTAACGAACAAAGCCAGAGATGAGAAGATCAGCAAGGTCATATGACGTCGACGTTGCATCACATAAGGGGCCTGTGACACTGCAGAATAGTCAACTTGTCTAGATTTGAGTCCGAGTCTGTGATATGGCACTAGATGAACGTATGCAGCTCATATATTGTCTAGTGTTCAGATTCCCTACCTACATCATGTAAATAATAGTATCAACCTCATGATTTTTTGTTTTCTGCTGTTTAAAAAAATCCTAACTTTAAGAACATCTAAACAATCTCCAAGGTAATTAGTCTATACAAATGCTGAAGGTAATCACATAAACTTTATAAATAAAGTGGGAGCAGGAATTTATACCCACAAATAAGCAAATATTGGAAGATTTGTTATTAACATCTGTTTTTTACTCCCATTGTAAATCGATTTGAAATGAAATATAAATTTGGATCGTTTAGTTTTGGGTTGGTTTGGTTTGGATTGGATTGGTTTTGGTTTGGTTGACTTTGGTTTATGTGAGACGGAATCTCAAAGTGGTTTTGATTTGCATTTCTCTGGTGGCTAAAGATGTTGAACATTCTTTCTTTGTTTCTCAACCGTATGAGTTCTCTCTACTGAAATTTTTCTGTTTAGATCTGAACTCCATTTTTATTAGATTATTTTATTTATTATGCTGCTCCTTGAATACTTTATAGATTTTTGAATGTGGATATATGGATTAATATGGAATATGAATGGATATATATATATTGGATATGAAATTGGAAAATAATCTTTTCCCGTTCTTGTAGGCTCCAGCTTTGTCTAAATAACTGCATCCTTTGTCTTATAGAAGCATTTCAGTTTTGTGAGGTCCCATATATTAACTGATGATCTTAGCACCTACACTACTGTTGTTCTGTTTAGAAAGACTTCTTTGTGTGTGAGCTCAAGGCTATTCCCCAGTTTCTCATCTATCACTTTCAGTGGGAGTGGTTTATGGTGAGGCCTCTGCTCCATTTGGAGTTCAGTTTTGTGCAGGGTGATAATAAACACAGGTTTGTAAATTTATGTCTGACTCTTCAGTTCAAGTCCATTCATCAATATGTCTGTTTTTAGGCCAATACCATGTGATTTTTATTACTATAGCTTTCTCGTGAAAATTAAGTATTTAACATGGTGAATGGCATGCAGTAAATATTATGCAGTATTTGCAAATATTATTATGTTCACCTAAACCATTAAGCTATCTAACGTCCCCGTCCCCATGGTAGCTGAACTGATCACAAACTCTAGGATTATACAGTATGACTTTAGTAACTAACTTGGGCAAGCATCCAAGATCATTGCCCAAGTAATCAGAAAGCCACTCCACATGGACCACAGTTCTGATTTCAACTTGTAAGTGAGAACTAGGTAGAACAGGTTACCTTTTCCATCCTTCACTATTCTAGACATAGGAAAGCAAATAAAATTGTTTTGGAAATTAGATCTATCTTAGACATTATCTCTATTGACCAACTGTGGCAATACAGTCAATTTTCTTTTAATATTTTCACTAATCTCATTTAACTTTTCTTTACCTTTTCTAAAATAGTTTAGATATGCACACATCTTATAAAAATAAATTCATGCAGAAGTCCCTTGGTTTTCTTGATTTATGTTTAGTAGTTTTTATTTGTATAATACATTTCTGTATTCTATCTCAGCCATTTCTCTATCATTATCATCTAGAATCTGAAAACTCATTTTAAAAGTAAATATTATATTGCTATATTAATACTTGTATTTTGGCAGAGTGATAGCCAGGTGCTGGAAAGATATTACTGCGGGTTTCCTAACTTCTAAATGGATAGAGCAATGATCAAATAAACAAGCAACAATAGTAAACAATTCTAAACATATCTGTGAATATAAAGCGACTAGAATTTTCATATATCAGTGATGGAACTACAAAATTATGCAACCATTCTAGGATATATTTTGGTAATTTCTTTGGGTTTTTTTTTGGGGGGGGCAAGGTTTCTCTGTATATCCCTGACTGTCCTAGAATTCACTCTGTAGACCAGGCTGGCCTCAAACTCAGAAATCCGCCTGCCTCTGCCTCCCAAGTGCTGGGATTAAAGGCGTGCGCCACCACCACCCAGCTGGTAATTTCTTATAAACAAATACACCTGCCCAAAATTTCCTGGGTTCCTCAGTGAAAGAAACACACACAGCCTCTATATTTTGATATGCCTTAATCAACTCAATGGCTGGGCCACTTCCTAACCTCCACGCCCATTAATCCACCTCCCACCAATATTCCCAAGTTATTACTTACTAAATCTTACCTTCTATCTTGGCTGCCCTCGACCCAGTTGGGCAGCCCTCTGGGCTGCACTCCCCGGGCTCCTACATGGCGGCTATGTTCTCTGTCTCACACTTTCTCAGGCGTGGCATGGATCCTCTCCTCCAGGAATGGCTGAGCCTGGAATCCTAAAAGTCCCGCCTCTGTCTGCCTTGTCCAGCCATTGGCTGCTGGCACTTTTATTTACCAATCAGAAACCAAGTGGGGGCAAGTTCCTACATGCCTGCAGATGTTCTTGCGCAGTTTCTGGGGGACACAAATTAACATAAGAATACAAGCAGCCACATACTCCTTACTTGCCATATGTTTTAGTAATCTACTAGATTATTTTTCTTTTATGAGTTAAAAACGTATTTTCAAAATGCTTTGTGTAGTAGCAGATAATTTCTATATGCTTCATTTAAAAATGTCAAGAACTTGAAATAGTCCATCAATAAAGTATGGCCTATCAAGACAGTAGAATGTCACTCTGCATTAAGGAGGAAAACACCATTCAGACAAGTAATAGCATGGCTGATTCAAATGCAACACTGGGTGACAGGAGTCGGTTCCAATATTCTCTATGCTATTTAATTCTCTGTATCAACTTTTTTCATGAAAAGCAATATACATTGTTATAGAAGTAATCTGTGGTTAACAGAGAGTAAAAGTTCATTTGGTTAGCATAATTTGACCTTAATATGATAACACAGATAATTTGCAGGGATAACAGAAATCTGATGAAAGACAGTTCCACAAGCAGTTATGTGGAATTATCAATATACAGGTCCCACAGAACGGAATTGCTAAATAGCATATTCTATGTATATTTTAAAATTAAACATACAGTTAAAATGTGACACTTCTATCTTGCTTTTTGAGGGATTGATACCAAGAAATAATACTAAGAAAGTATCATTCTAGCACACTGGTGTTTATGATTTATGTGCCATAGCAAAGTAGTTTGCTCCCCACACCACAGAGGAATATTGAAAACTGTTATGAGTTACAGAGACAGGGTTGCTTTTACACTCACAGTATGTTTGTACAAACACCATAGATGACCCCATAACACCTAAATTATGATACAGAGAAGCTTGGGGTAACAAAACATTACAGGGCTAACAGGAAATCATCCTTTAAATTTCCAAAATGGTTCCAAAAGCACTGACATGATTTCTGTAAAACAGGTTTTAAAGCCATATAAGAATTTCTTATATGTATATAATCATCCTAAATTTTGCTGTTTTAACGAAAGCTAAATATCTGCCATCTTTGTGTCTGTGATTTTCTTCCTAGATAAATCTGAAAAAGAGAAAATTAGTAAGTTTGTATCTTGCTTAAATAGTTTTGTAGGTGAGTGTTGTGTATATTGCTGAAGAGAAGTGCCTAAAACCAATATATTCCAAACACTTTGTCATCTCTATTTTGCCAGCGTATCCTCAACATGCTCATGTAATTTAAAATGCCTTCAAGTCCAATCCTAGTGGCCCTAATAGCACGAACTTGTTATTCATATCACCTCCTCTTAGCACTTTATTTCTCACTTACAAAATAGTGTTTGCAGTGGAGTTTTAATGAAAATGGCTGCCGTATACCCATGGGTGGTGACATTATGAGGAGAAAAATATGTGGTGTTGTTGGAAGGAGGTGTGTATCTAGAGCTTGGGCTTTGAGGTTTCAGATGTTCAAGCCAAGCCCAGTGTCTTTCTCTTCCTGCTGCTTGCTAATCTGGATATAAGCTATCAGCTACTCCTCAGCACCACATCTTCCTATGTGCCGCCATGCATTTGCACCATGACAATAATGGACTAAACCTTTGAATTGTAAATCAAATCCAATTGTATGTTTCCTTAAGAGAGTTCCATAGTCATGGTGACTTTTCACAGCAACAGAAAGCCTAGTTTAGACATTTACTGAGCTGATATTTCATTAAATATTAAATTCTTCTCAGTTATCACTGAAAGAGAAGGAAATCACAGTATCACAGGATGTGACTCATACTACATGAAATCAGTCATTTGTGGCAGGCCCCTATGACTATTTCAAACTTTATTATACCATTATTTTACCTTTGGGGCAAAGTAAAATATCCCTATGCATTTAGAGGACTATAAAAAATAAGAACATGTTTTAGACCATACCTAATCATAAAACTCAAAGATATCCTAAAATAGATTTGATTTTTCACTGTACGAAGCATATACAGAAATGTACAGTGAGTTTATTTTAAAAGCAAGCATTAAAAATAAAAAAAGGAAAAGATAAATTTAATGTTTTAAAATAAAAACCATCACTATTGATAAATTTAATTAAAAATAAAAGCATTTCTATCATGGCAATTATATTGTTCAAATGTATACAGAATACTTCTGTTCGTTTTCTCAAGCACTCATTTAACCAATATTGAGTGCTCTTGTGGGCAAAACACAGCACTAGCACCACAAGGCTTTAGAGACCCAAGGTTATAAAGGAGAAGAGGACTTGGGTTTGATTCTCAGTACTGTTGTGGTGCCTACAATCTTCTGTAACTCCAGTTCCAGAAAAATGTGGCTTTTTCTGGCTTCCATGGACACTACATTAAAGCAATGCAGACATATATGCTGACAAAAGATCCCTGCACGTAGAAGTAAAACTGTCATAAATTTCAGAAATGAACCTACAACTGCCACTTTACCTCATCCGTATAAGCCCTAACTATATTCTAAATATCTGTCCTTATCAAGTATCGTCTTTACCACTCATTAAGGAAACTTCTCTTTGCAATAGGTGGATGCCGTTACAGAAAACCACAACTAGTCAAAATGCAATAAGGTGGATCCTCATCCCACATGATGCACTTATGATACAGCTCTAGTGTCTATGGCTCAGCCACCATTGAAGAAGAGTGGAAAGATTGTAAGAGCCAGAGGAACAGAGGGTGTGCTCTGAGACTGTCTCAGAAATGTTAGACGTTATACACGGAGAGAGTCTCACCAACGAGGGCACCTAAAAATGAATTGAGCAAGGACAGCAATAACAGGCATGCTAGAACTGACAAGGGAAACCCATGAGGCCTCAACACTAAAACAGAACAATAGGCACATAAGGAAGAAGGGATGCTGAGAGCCTTAGCCAGGAAATAGTCTCACCAAGGAAAGAGCACACTGATTGGTTATCCAGTACCAACTGGTGAAGCCTGGAAATGGACGTGTAAATAATATTATACAGACAGAGTTTACATATTTAGGAATAAAATACACACACATACTATATGTGTATGTATGTATATATATATATATAATAAAGAATTAATAAAATAATTAATAAAATTGGAAAGAGAACAATGAGGGTTACATGGGAGACTTTAGAGAGAGAGGACAAAAGGAAGGGAGAATTGATGTAATTATAATATATTAACAGCAAATAAAATATTTAAATAACATAATCAAAATAAACCTTTAAAAGTCAATCTATAAGGAATTAGAAGGTTGTTGATAGCGTGTAACAGGAGGATCAGGAGGCAATCCTTAATACTGGAACCATTTCACCATGGGGGAAAAAAAAGAACCATGCTGGTACACTGACATAAATGTTTTGAAAAAAAATCTTTTTTTTTTTTGAGGCAGGGTTTCTCTGTATAGCCTTTGCTGTCCTGGAACTCACTCTGTAGACCAGGCTGGCCTCGAACTCAGAAATCCACCTGCCTCTGCCTCCCAGAGTGCTGGAATTATAGGCGTGCCACCACCACCCGGCTGAAAAAAAAAATCTTATCCAAGCATGTTATTTTCCTTACTACAAAGTAAAATAGTAATTATTGGTAGATCAGTGCTTTTATGTCCAATGGTATATTTGGTATGGATCACTCAAGAAAGTACTAATATACAGACAAATGAAGAGCAAAGACATATTAGCAAGACCAAGCTGAGAATGAAAACACAGGGGTAAAAAAGAGCAAATAATATTTCAAGCAAGGTCATAGTACACCCAATAGACCTGAAGCTGAAAAGGGCATTTCTGACCAGAATATCAATCAGAATAGAATAATATACAAAATGACCAAACCATAAACAAATGACAATCAAACCTTACCCTGAAGATCACAGTAGATACAAGCATTGTATTTAAAGCAATGTAAATACACATAATTTTGGAATGCGAAGATATGACAGGAGGATATATGTGCTTTGAAAAGAGTCTCTGTGGCAATGGGCACAGAACAGCTTCAAATGAATCATATCTGGAGGCTAAAGTTCAGGAAGTCTGTAAAGGTACAAAAATGACTGACATGGACAAGAAGTATTGATTCTCCACTGAGGACAGATTTGACCCTTATTACATATTTGTCGATCTCTAAAATCATGGAGACAGTGGGGATAGGTAGAGGGCACTACACTGCTGGGCATTCCACTACACTTAGGACAGCGTCTCTACAGCAAAGCATTATGCACTAAAAAGGCACTAATGCCAGGACTGAGAACCTTGGATAGAAGATGGCTACAACAGGGCGTGGTGGCGCACGCCTTTAATCCCAGCACTTGGTAGGCAGAGGCAGATGGATTTCTGAGTTTGAGGCCAGCCTGGACTACAGAGTGAGTTCCAGGACAGACAGGACTACACAGAGAAACCCTGTCTTGAAAAACCAAAAGGAGGAGGAGGAGGAGGAGGAGGAGGAGGAGGCTACAGAAATGAAGGAAGTGCACACAGAGAATGTGTTAGCACAATGCCTACAATGATTGAGTACTGGAAAGGGGTGGCAATGGAATTTAAAACATCAAGAATAAATCCTAGATTCCTGCCTTCACTGAAGACTTCAAATTTGGTGGTGGAAGCTCCTAAGTTTGTGTTTAGATTAACTGAGCATAAGACTTCTTCAGGATATCAAGTTGAATAGTTAATCATATACACTGACACAAAATCCAGAAGTCAAAGAAAATAAGAATCATTCCGCTTGTGCCGGGCAGTGGTGGTGCATGCCTTTAATCCCAGCACTTGGGAGGCAGAGGCAGGCGGATCTCTTAGTTCGAGGCCAGCCTGGTCTACAGAGTGAGTTCCAGGACAGCCAGGGCTATACCAAGAAAAAAAATCATTCCACGTAGTAAAGGAGATCATCAGAAATAGAATGGGAACAAACAACAAAGTAAATGGGACATAAAGAAGAGATGACTAGAGTGGTGGCTATTGCTGGTTGTCAACTTGGCTACATCTGCAATTGACTCAGACTCAAGCAGCTGGGTTTTTCTTAACTAAATCATTTCAAGTGGGAAGACCTGGCTTCAATTCAAATCTTTTGAGGTGGGAAGGTCAACCTTTAATCTGGGCCACAGCTTCTGGTGGCTTTAAAGGAGGATATCTAAGAAGGAAGCTTTTGCTCATGGCCTGCTTGCCCTCATGTTCACTAGCAAGTCCATTCCTTCACTGGCATTAGAGCCTACTTCTTGACAATCCCAACATATACAAAAAGACAGCTAAGACATCCAGCCTCATGGATGGGAAACTACTGGATGCTTGGACTTTCCGTTTAATAGAAAGCCACTGATGCACTAACTGGACCATGCCTGTCCTGTTATCCCCTCTCTAATCAATTTGTGTGTGTGTGTGTGTGTGTGTGTGTGTGTGTGTGTGTAGTCTATCAGCCCTGTTTCTCTAGAGAATCTTGACTAGTACAAGTGGTGAATATAGTTACTTATGTAACTTGGACTGTGAGGCAGTATAATGGTTCAGAGAAAAGCCATGTTAATTGATTCTTTCAGAGTTGTTTTTAAACAAAAATGGATTACCGTGTGAGACAGACCAGAAAGATGGTTGGCAAGATGGCTCTATGGAGAAAGCCTTGCTATGCAACTCTGACAGGCTCAGTGTTACTCTCAGAGCCCCAATAAAGGTGGAACAAGAGAACCAACTGCAGGAAGTCATCCTGTGACTTTCAAGTATGTTCCATGATATATAAACACAAGAATAAAAATATACAAATTTAAGAAGTAAACGTCAAAAGAAAACATACTGAAGATACAACTACAGAAGAAAAATAACCAAGGTCTTGTCTTTTCCAAAACCCAAATGCTCCTGTAAGTATATATATATACACATATATATGTATATATATATATATATATATATATATATATATATTTCAAATAATTTCAAATACATACATTAAGACCAGATCTCGTATCACTTTCTCCCTTGCAACAGTTTTTCTCTCAAAGATGGCACCATCCATCTATACATTCCCGTCAGACCTGGGAGCTCCATCTCAACAGCATGCTCATCCAGTCAGCCATAAAAATCACACAGTATCCCCTTCTGTCTGTAATCCTACAGCATTCCGGCCAAGGAGGCCACTTTCTCACCTGGACTATTCAGAGATCTCATGATTTCCTTGGTTCCCATAGGCTGTTTTTCTGACAGGTCGGCATGAAATCTAATTACATCACTCTACACCTTAGAAATCATTCATTGAATTTGCAGTGCTGGAGGGTAAAAACCCACACCTTTAATATTGCCTGCAATTCCTCCTCAGCCACTTCTCCCTCACCCTTTCTGCTGTGACGTCACTGGCCTGCGCGGTATTAAGACACATCCCTATTCTTCTGGCAATGGCATCATGACAAGCTCTCTACTCATCCTCTACATTGAAGCTCGAATCCATGTCCTCAGCATGACAAAACTCAACAAACCAAATTCCTATAACATATTTCCCCAGAAATTTATTTTTTCTCCTTTGGGAAATCTCCCAAGTGACATTGTATGTTCTTTGTGTGTGTCAGAGTGACCGACTATCTGTCACTAAGGCTTTATGAAACACACACTCTGGTGTGTTCTGTAGCTCATGTCCAGCTTAGCTCTTGACATTCGGTGGCTACATGTTACTCTTCTCTTATGACAGCATTGTGAAACTTGAGTTGCTGCTATTGTTTGCTTTGAGCCTCATTGATAATACAAATCTAAACCATAAAGATGTTTGTTAATTGCACAAAAATAATGGCCCACAGTATGGGAACAATTTTTGGACCGATCTCTACACAGCCCCGAAACCACTGACACCTTTACTACTCTACCACAATATTTCCTAAATTTGGTAAATTTCTAACCACATGTATGGACCAGGTAATATCCTAGGTTGACTCAAAATCTGTGTCTTTCTTCTTCACTGTTCTAATCTTGGGGTCATACCTCCAACTTCCATTCATTAGAATCTTAAAAAGAGGTAGACAGTGCTGGTATTTTACATTTTTTATTTTATCTGTTTTTGTTTGTTTTATCAGATAAATTCTCTATTTACATTTCATTTAGCTTTTTCTGGTTCCCTGCCCCCCAAAAGTCCCCTGTGCACTTTTCTCTCCCCATGTTCTGCCATTCACCCTTTCCCACTTCCCTGTTCTGGTATTCCCTTACACTGATGTTTTGAGCTTTTCCAGAACCAGGGTCCACTCCTTCCTTCTTGTTGGACATCATTTGGTATGTGGATTGTGTCTTTGGTGTCCCAGGATTCTAGGCTAGTATCCACTTATCAGTGAGTGCATACCATGGGTGTTCTTTTGAGAGTGGGTTACCTCACTTAGTATGATGTTCTCCAGCTCCATCCATTTCTCTAAGAATTTCATGAATTCATTGTTTCTAATGGCTGAGTAGTACTCTATTATGTATATGTACCACATTTTTTGTATCCATTCTTCCGTTGAGGGACATCTGGGTTCTTTCCAGCTTCTGGCTATTATAAATAGGACTGCTATGAACATAGTGGAGCATGTATCCTTATTGCATGCTGATGAATCTTCTGGGTATATTCCCAGGAGTGCTATGGCTGGGTCCTCCGGAAGTATCATGTCTAGTTTCCTGAGGAACCGCCAGACTGATTTCCAGAGTGGTTGTACCAGCTTGCAGTCCCACCAGCAGTGGAGGAGTGTTCCTCTTTCTCCACATCCTTGCCAACACCTGTTGTTTCCTGAGTTTTTAATCTTAGCCATTCTGACTGGTGTGAGGTGAAATCTCAGGGTTGTTTTGATTTGCATTTCTCTAATAACTACTAATGTTGAACATTTTTTTAAGGTGTTTCTCAGCCATCCAGATTTCTTCAGGTGAAAAGTCTTTGTTTAGCTCTGTACCCCATTTTTGTTGGGGTTAGTTTGTTTTCTGGGGTCTAACTTCTTGAGTTCTTTGTATACATTGGATATTAGCCCTCTGTCAGATGTAGGGTTGGTGAAGATCTTTTCCCAGTTTCTTGGTTGCCAATTTGTCCTTTTGACAGTGTCTTTTGCCTTGCAGAAACTTTGTAATTTTATAAGGGCCCATTTGTCTATTCTTGATCTTAGAGCATAAGCTATTGGTGTTCTGTTCAGGAACTTTCCCCCTGAGCCAATGTCCTCAAGGTTCTTCCCCAGTTTCTTTTCTATTAATTTTAGTGTGTCTGGTTTAATGTGGAGGTCCTTGATCCAATTGGAGTTGAGCTTAGTACAAGGAGATAAGAGTGGATCAATTCTCATTCTTCTGCATGTTGACCTCCAGTTGAGCCAGCACCATTTGTTGAAAAGGCTATCTTTTTTCCACTGGATGTTTTCAGCTCCTTTGTCAAAGATCAATTGGCCATAGATGTGTGGGTACAATTCTGGGTCTTCAATCCTATTCCATTGATCCACCTCTCTGTCACTGTACCAATACCATGCAGTTTTTAACACTACTGCTCTGTAGTATTGCTTGAGGCCAGGGATATCGCTTCCCCCAGACAATCTTTTACTGTTGATAATAGTTTTAGCTATCCTGGGTTTTTTGTTATTCCAGATGAATTTGAGAGTTGCTCTTCTAACTCTATGAAGAACTGAGTTGGGATTTTGATGGGGATTGCGTTGAATCTGTATATTGCTTTTGGCAAGATTGCCATTTTAACTATATTTATCCTGCCAACCCACGAGCACAGAAGATTTTTCCATTTTCTGAGGTCTTCTTCCATTTCCTTCTTCAGAGACCTGAAGTTTTTGTCATACAAATCTTTCACTTGTTTGGTTAGAGTCACACCAAGATACTTTATATTGTTTGTGGCTATTGTGAAGGGTGTCATTTCCCTAATTTCTTTCTCAGCCTGCTTATCCTTTACGTATAGGAAAGCTACTGATTTGCTTGAGTTGATTTTATAACCAGCCACTTTGCTCAAGTTGTTTATCAGCTGTAGGAGTTCTCTGGTGGAGTTTTTTGGGTCACTTAAATATACTATCATATCATCTGCAAATAGTGATAGTTTGACATCTTCCTTTCCAATTTGTATCCCTTTGATTTCCTTATGTTGTTGAATTGCTCTAGCTAGTACCTCAAGTACTATGTTGAAAAGATATGGTGAGAGGGGGCAGCCTTGTCTAGTCCCTGATTTTAGTGGGATTGCTTCAAGTTTCTCTCCGTTTACTTTGATGTTGGCTACTGGTCTGCTGTAAATTGTTTTTACTATGTTTAGGTATGGGCCTTGAATATCTGTTTGTTTTTTAGAAAACAGCTTACCATGAGCACGCTGGTTCTCCTCTTGGTGTTTTCCAACAGCAAGTCAGGTAAGTTTTTTTTCTACAGCTGAGTTAATTGGTCATGAAATCTTAATTACCAAGGTACAGAATCCACCTGTAAAGGCCTCAATTGTTTGTGAAAATTGTTTTTGAGATATTTGAAGTAAAATGACATGTTCTCCTCTAACATGCTGCCACCTATCTACTAAATTCTGTACTCCCCAAAGATAAAACAATCCTAGCAGAAAACTGATGAGAAAGCAATTTAGCATACACTATTGCATATGATAAATAAACTATACCCTGACTCATTAGCAGTACAAAGCATTTATAGTGCATGAAAAATTAAAGTATTGTGGGAGGAGATTCTTTTGTATATATTCACTACTCACAATAGCACCTTTGAGTGAAATAAAATGTACTTAATATTAAAATTAAGTTTGTGGTTTTGCAAAACAAACTCTCCAACTCATTATCAATTCCACAGAAATCCTGTCATATCCCTTTAAACTATCATGTCCTCAGCAATGCCTACCCAGTCCAGTTCACCCTGCTTGTTCTGACATTCCTAGCTCAATTCATTTTTGCCTTGTGTTGCCATAGGCCCTTCATACCACTTTAGTGAAATGTCTCATAATGAATTGAACTAAAACCAAAGAGAAAGGAACCAAGGTTAGAACAGTAAACAAGAAAGACTCAGATTTTGAGTTTGCCTAGCCTGTTACCTGATCCATGCACAAAGAGCTGAAGGGGTTTGCAACCTCATAGGAAGAACAACAATATCAACCAACTGGATCCCTCCCCAGAGCTCCCAGGGAATAAGCCATCAACCAAGAAAGGAGTACACATGACTCCAGCTGCATATGTAGCAGAGGATGGCCTTGCCAGGCATCAATGGGAGGAGAGGTCCTTGATCCTATGAAGGCTAGATAGATTCTCCAGTGTAGGGGAATCGAGGATGGGGAGGTGGGAGTGGGGTAGGTGGAGGAATGCTCTCAAAAAAGCAGGGGAAGGAAGGATGGAATTGGGGGTTTCTGGGAGGAGGGGAAAACAGGAAAGGGGGTAACATTTGAAATATAAAGAAAATATCCAATTAAAAAACATTAAAAATAAATAAATTTACCAAATTTAGGAATCATGTGGCCAGTAGAAAAGGTATGTGTGGATTCAGGGGTTGGGTAAGGATGGGTCCAAAAATTGTTCCAATACTGTGTGGGCTGTTATTTTTGTGCAACTAACAAACATCTTTATGATTGAGATTTTTATTATCTATGAGACACAAACCAAAAAATAGTAGCAATTCAAGTTGCACAGGGTTGTCATAATGGTAGGGCAATGTATGGCTGGCTACCGACTGTCAAGAACTAAGCTGTACATGAGCCATAGACCATGACATAATGTGTGCTTCCTAAAGCCTAGTGACAGATAACCCCTCAGTGAGACACACACACAAGGGATTTCTTGAGTTCTTATTCAGTTGTCTGAGTGTAGTGATATTTACAACCGTATCAATTTATTTAATTCTCACACAATTCCTGGGATTTCCTAGTAAAGGCAGGTTTGGGGTCCTTTTCTGGCAATACCTGTGATTTACAGAAGTGTTCAAACATTGCATAGATCACTGGGATATTATTCCTAGAGCAAGAATCAGACTCTGTAGCTTACATAATACCATCTAATCCCAAGGGTACTTTGACCTTCTTAATAAGTTGTCTGTTGTTTAACAGAAAAGTCACCCATTTTTGTGTGAAAACAAACCAGAAAATATTAACCCTTTGCCTTTTGTTCTCTAAAAACAAAGGAAAAAGGCATCATTTGACATGTTTCTGTTCTTGTGAAGAGTCGGCAGCCTTTTTGGTCATAGTAAGTCCTCAACAAATGTCATTTGCAAGTGAAAGTAGCCAGTGTCTGTTGGAAAGGCTTTTTTAGGAATATGATTTAAAACACAGACATAGACTTCACAATAGACCAGAACTGGTCTGTCTATTGTTAACCTTTACATAATAAAATCAACGGGGACTATTAACTGAAGCCATGCAGGACTTGAGCATGACTGAGTGATGAATGACCTATTAGCCTAGTGTATCTCAGAAAGTTGGCAATTCTGCTTGGCAAAAGAAATGTTCTTACTGTATTTGTGTCTATAGTTTAGTTCATTTTGTTTAAAATGTATGATTCTTTTGCAGTGAAAAACTAAATACATGCTTTGGTTTAGCTTTATAGTAAAATAATAGGCAAAGTACACGAAGCGCCATAGTGTCTGGAATTAGGACATAATTTTCCTTTGCCATTCTTGAAAGAGAGGAAGTAGGTTGCTTAAAATACCAGTGCACTGAGTCCCTGGGGGTCTGGCTGAAACCTGGAAAGGCTTCTGTAAATGTCCGTGTATTTTCATTTGGTGTCTTAGAGAGATATATTTCCTGATTTAATAATACATATGGCAGCAATGGGAGTCATTTTAATATGTTGCGAATATGAATCTAACACATAGACCTATGGAAGGAAAAGAGGGAAGAGGGAATGAGGGAGAGAAGAAACTGAACAGAAAGCAGACTGCATCTGTCATATGTACTGTTAAATTACCATAAAGGTAGCTAAACAGAAATGTAAGTTCCATAAGCAGTTACTCAGAGTCAAGCACCAGAGTTACAGTCGTGTCAGGGCCACTCCATTTATTTACTGTCTGTGGTGGACCATAAGCATCATTAATCACCTGACCCCACACACACCACGAGCGTAGCAAAGTGTGATTTTCATGCACACTTTCAGATGAAGAGCTGGGTGCCTAAAGGGAGCTATGGAGCCTGAAGAAGACAGAAGTTGAACTGAATTGCATTCAGTGGCCCACCCAGGTCTGATCCTAAGGCTTAGTGGCCATGACACCAGTAACCTGTTGCTTAAGTGTCATTTCCCTCCGTCTTCATTTTGTCACTTTGTTTTACAAAGTAGGGACAGGGATGGCTGAGAAGCACCTTAAGAAATGTTCAACACCATTAGTCACTAGGGAAGTGCAAATCAAAACAACCCTGAGATTTCACCTCACACCAGTCAGAATGGCTAAGATTAAAAACTCAGGAAACAGCAGGTGTTAGCGAGGATGTGGAGAAAGAGGAACACTTCTCCACTGCTGGTGGGATCGCAAGCTGGTACAACCACTCTGGAAATCAGTCTGCTGGTTCCTCAGAAAACTGGACACAATACTTCCGGAGGACCCTGCCATACCACTCCTGGGCATATTCCCAGAGGATTCCCCAGCATATAATAAGGATACATGCTCCACTATGTTCATAGCAGCCTTATTTATAATAGCCAGAAGCTGGAAAGATCCTAGATGTCCCTCAATGGAGTAATGGATACAGAAAATGTGGTATACATACACAGTGGAGTACCATTCAGCCATTAGAAACAATGAATTCATGAAATTTTTAGACAAATGGATAGAGCTGGAGAACATCATACTAAGTGAGGTAACCCACTCTCAAAAGAATACCTATGGTATGCACTCACTGATAAGTGGATATTAGCCTAGAATCTTGGAACACCAAAGACACAATCCACATACCAATTGATGTCCAAGAAGAAGGAAGGAGTGGCCCCTGGATCTGGAAAGGCCAATGCATCAGTGTAGGGGAATACCAGAACAGGGAAGTGGGAAGGGAAGGATGGTGGAACAGGGGGAGGGAAAGGGCATATGGGACCTTTGGGGGGCAGGGAGCCAGGAAAAGGGAAATCCTCTGAGATGTAAATAAATATATATCCAATAAAAAAAATACTGTCTCAAAAAAAAAAAAGCACTCTGAGGAGAAAAACAAAATCCTTCGACTTAAGTTGTAGCTCCAGAGACAAAGGAGTGGTCATCAGATTTCCTCACAGCTATTTAAATCATGATCACCTGCACAGACACACACAAAAATACACACACACACACACACACACACACACACACAGAGAGAGAGAGAGAGAGAGAGAGAGAGAGAGAGAGAGAGAGAGAGAATCTCTTCCTGCACAACCCTACAAATCAGATCAGTCCCTGTAAAGGAAGAGTCATGCCTCAATAATAAGATTCTGGATTTCATTTATGTGCTATTTTGCTTCGCTAACTCGCCTATGTCTGTCAGGACACTATATTTAGAAAGCATGGGACAAGGTAATAAAAGGGTTTGGCGTCTGGCATCACCTAAGTTTTATTATTCTTACTCTTGAGAAAGGACATGATTGCAGCATGGATTTGGTAAAGCATTTTGTGCTGTCTTCAGCACATCACTAATAAAATAGTCAGGAGTCTGTATTTTACAGAAAATTCCTACTTGTAAAAACAAGTACCTACTTGTAATTTTATAAGACGATCTACTAATTTCAAATCATTCTATGCTTAACACACTACCTGAAGGCCAACCTAATTTCAAAATCCTTCCCAGTAGTTTGTAAAGAATCTAGGTCGTTTGAAAAGAATCCAAGATGTTTCTTTTATTTGCCTATGTTATAAATTTATATTCAAACAAATGTGTCTCCCCCCTCCTCTCTCTCTCTCTCTCTCTCTCTCTCTCTCTCTCTCTCTCTCTCTCTCCCCATCTTAAGTTATACATTCTACATTCCATTTCATATGCCCTGGAGGAATACACTAAGGTAAATATCTTCCTGTTTCAAGCTCATAAAAAAATGGGCAAGATGACATCATTTTAATTTTTACATTAAGAATAAAGGTGATGCTGAAATCCAGAGGATTTCAGAGGACGTGGACATGGGGCTATTCTCTTTTCACTAGTGCAACAATAAGGGGTAGACCTGCACATATATTTATATTAGATTTAGCTCTAGTTTTAGGACCAGTCAGAAAATGGATTGCAATAGGCAAGTCACTTCTCTATCCTGGTTCTTTTTCACTCCTGACAAATCCTGGGTCCTATCTCTCTATAGACCTTCACTTAATCTCTTTGCCCAGATGGCTTCAAGCTATTAGTTCCTCCTTTGAACAATAGCATAAGATGAACATCCTGAGAATTCATATCCCTCCTAGGGAAGCCCTGGATTGCTCTGTAATCACTCAAATGTCCTTACAATGAGGACAGACCTAAAGAATAACCGTCAATGTCCTTCAGATGCCAGTCAAACATTCCCAAGTGGGAATTCCCTTGGCTTTCTGCCATTGCTTGGCTGAAAGCCCATTTCAGTCTGATTTCTCCATGTTCTTGCTTTTCTTGGAAGACTTATTAATTAATCAGCTCCACCTAAATCCTAACTCCAGTGTCTACTTCTGAAGCCACCCTACAAAGCTGAGTGCTTGCAAGGCAGAGACTCTGTGCTGTGTTAAATCTAAAAGCCACAAAAGGTGCCCAGCAACCTAGGGAAACAATGAAACCTGCATGGACAAACATGCAAAGCATTCCACCCTAAGAAGGCGGGACACAGATGTGTAAAGTCAGAATTCACATAATTTATGAGAACAGAAATTCCCAAGCTAACACAATAATGTACCGGTTTTGAGAAGAGATACAAGCAGAAATGCGAAACTACTTTTCACCAAGCTTTTACACAAACCGGGCAAGACAGGATGGAAAGCAAAGGTGTTAAATAAAGGGGAAAGCCCACAATCTAAAAGCCTGTAAGCCATAAAAGTAGCACTTTGATCTTGAAGGGTTGTTTTTTTACCCCCCCCCCAGCAACTGAAATGATTGTATGGTTCAAAATGAAAGAAGCCGTATGTGAATGAAGCAGTATGTTTAAAATGATTGGAGAAAATAATGAGTGAAAACGTAACACCAGAGAAAAACCATAAAATTGGGTTTTAGGGCATTCTAAGAAATGTACCCCTTCCCCCCCATGAAGAATAAAGCTGCCAGAGAGAACTAAGTTCCCTGACGTCTACCACAGCTGCAAGCATCATTGCAGCAATTTAGAGAATTTTAAAAAAAAGCGATTCTAATCTGGCAAGAAGATGAGTTCTCATATTCTTTACTGCAAGCATGAAGAGAGAACGTTACCATGAGCGTGAAGACAAAGGCATATATGGGAAGTGAGGCAAACCATTCCGTATTCAAAGCCCGCCTCACACGATGGACCTCCTCCAGCAGGGCTGTATCTCCTAAACCACCCAAAACCACACCACCAACTAGTGACCAAATGTTAAAATGCCAGAGATTACGAGGGAGATTTTTCATTCAAACCACCACATGCATGTAAAGCAGTCATTGTTAAAAATAAAGTTTCAAAAATAAAATACTTCCTTAAAAAAAAAACAGTATATTTCTGTTAAACCACAGAAACTTCTGAACATAAAACTAACTAGAATAGCAGTGTTGACACATTACTTTACATTAATCATTTGGCTGTTTCTGCATATGTGTTAGCCATTGCTATTAATAATAAAATGTCATTCTTTATGAAGACTGTTTCCTTTTATTATGTTACTATAACTTTAATTATGTTCATGAAATATTTTTCCAATATTCTATATATTAATAAATTGGAAAAGTTTGACACTCTTGGTTAGCTTTTCTCCACAGCCTTCATTTTTTTACTAATGAAGCTTTTTCTACCAACGCTGGTAACTTTTGATGGACTTTAATGTTTTCCTCCTTGAGTTCCACACTTATTTCAGTCTAAATGCTTTCACTTGGGCACCTTATTATAGAAATTATTTTACATGATGAAATCTGTCAACTAAGTTTTCTTTATGGTTGCTGAAATTCAAATACTAAAAATTAAAATCATTGTCTTCATCCTTTCAGCCTCGGCAGCCATCTTCCAGTAACTTGCCAAAATGACGAACACAAAGGGAAAGAGTGGGGGCACCCGGGACATGTTCTCTAGGCCTTTTAGGAAACATGGAGTGTTTCCTTTGGCCACGTACACATGAATCTACAAGAAGACTGTAGACATCAAGGGAATGGGCACTGTCCAAAAAGAAATGCCCCATAAGTGTTACCACGGCAAAACCAGAAGAGTCTACAGTGTCACCCAGCATGCCGTGGGCATCATTGTAAACAAGCAAGTTAAGGCCAAGATCCTGGCCAAGAGGCCCCGTGTGCGGACTGAGCACATCAAGCACTCGAAGAGCAGAGACAGCTTCCTGGAGCGGGTGAAGGAGAAGGATCAGAAGAAAAAGGAGGTCAAAGAGAAGGGCACCCGGGTTCAGCTGAAGCGCCAGCCTGTGCCACCCAGAGACGCACACTCTGTGAGGGCTAATGGAAAGGACCCTGAGTGGTTGGAGTCCATTCCATACATCATGGCCTAATACACAAAACAGAAATAAAGAACCTGGAGTGCAAAAAAAAAAAGTATTAGATTCTGGTAAGTTAATTTGTTCAATTAAAGCTAGCATCTCTATCAAAAGATTCAGGATAAATAAATCAAAATTATATATTGTAAAAATAAAGATACCATTGAACTTTCATTAATTTTATCCATATGTTGTGTGGTTTTAGGTCAACCTGACACAGCTAGACATTAGAGAGAAGGGAGCCTCAGCTGAAAAAAAAGTCTCTCCAAAAGATGGAGGTGTAGCCAAGCCTGTGGAACATTTTTTTTTAATTTGAGATTGATGGGAGAGGGCCCAGCCCATTGTGAGTGGTACCATCCCTGGGCTGGTGGTCCTGGTTTCTATAAGAAAGCAGTCTGAGCAAGCTATCATGAGCAAGCCAAGCCAGTAAGCAACACCCCTCCATGGCTTCTGCATCAGCCCCTGCCTCCAGGTTCCTGCCCTGTGTGAGTTCCTGACCTGATTTTCTTTGATGATAAATAGTGATGTGAGAGTGTATGATGAACCCTTTCCTTCCCAAGTTGGTTTGGTCACGGTGTTTTATTAAGCAAAAGTAACCCTAAGTAGGACAATTAAATATTTCACCTATTGTTATGAGATAAATATGACTGTGTTCTATTTATCTCATAACAATAAACTATGTCTTACTAGTTACATAGGACTGAAATAGTTTAAAGATAAGGTTTTACACTCCATCCATTTAATTATTTGATTGAAAAATCAGAAAAGACTGAAAAATGAAAGCATAAATTAAATAACATTTTCAAATGGGTTCACACTACTGATAGACATTTAAGATGATTCATAAGTTGAGGTATAAATGTCCAAAGTCTTTTAAAACATTGATTTTGAAGAATAAAAGGGAAAGAGTATTTGCTGCCACACTAATATCCTTTCTAAACAGCACTGCATTCTATGCACAAAGTCACCATCACATATGAAACTCTTAAAATATCTCAATTTTCTCATGCATGTGTTGAATAGAGCTATTGAAAGATGTGTTCTAATGGGAAGAAAGAGAGAGAGAAAACTGAGAGAATATTGCAAAAGAAGAAGCCTCAGTATACTGATATGGAGGGGAAAAAAAGGAAAAGCCTTTCTTCTCAGAAGCACACTCACAGTCTAGCCTCCAGAACCTGTAAGTCTCCCGTTGTATGGAAAACTCACCTTTCCAGCTGTGAGGAAAGATCTTAAGATGTTTTATTCTGCCTGCATTGAATCTAAATGTGACCACTGTAACCTTAAAGGAGAGAGGCAGGGTGGGGGAGGAGCTGTTTTCTTTCCCACACAGAAAAAAGTCAGAGACCTGAAGGGCACCTAAGTTCTAGAGAAGACACAAAAGGCAGGAAACAGATCACAGCTTGATCCTCCGCAGACATGTGGTCCTGCCAACCTTTCCACATTGGTTCAATGAAAGTGGTTCTGGACTCCGCCTCCAATATAAAATATACTGAACTCCAAGGGCTACTGTTTTTTAATTTATAGAGATAGAAATCTATGGACTCGATACATATTATTATTCTTTCTCTTTTTGCTTTTTTTTATTAGATATATTCTTCATTTACATTTCAAATGTTATTCCCTTTCCCAGTTCCACCCCCCAAAAGTCTCATAACCCATCTCCCCTCCCCCTGTTCCCCAATCAACCCTCTCCCACTTCCCTGTCCCAGAACTTCCCCACACTGCAGCATCAAGCCTTTCCAGGACCAAGGGCCTGTCCTCCCTTTGATGTCTGACAAGGCCATCCTCTGCTGCCAATGTGTCTGGAGCCATGGGTAACTCCATGTGTACTCTTTGGTTGATGGTTTTGTCCCTGGGAGCTCTGGGGGTACTGGGTGACTCATATTGTTCCTCCTGTGACTCTGCATACCCCTTCAGCTCCTTGGATCCTTTCTCTATCTCTCCCATTGGGGACCCTGTGCTCAGTTCAATGGCTGGCTGAGAGTGTCCCCTATGTATTTGTCATTCACTAGCAGTCTCCCAGGTGACAGCTATATCCAGCTCTGGTCAGCAAGTACCTGTGGGCATCCACAATAGTGTCTGGGTTTTGTAACTGTATATAGGTGGGGTAATCTCTGGATGGTCCTTCCTTCAGACTCTGCTCCACACTTTGTATCTCCTTCTGTGGGAATTTTGTTCCCCCTTCTAAGAAGGACCAGAGTATCCATACACCATTCTTCCTTCTTTTTGAGCATCGTTTGATATGTGAGTTGTGTCTTGGGTATTCCAAGCTGAATATTCTCTTTTTAAAAATCATTCCTTGACAGTACTCCTGGTTTTATCTCCTAAACTTACTTTTAAATTTTTCTCATGGACAGACTGAGAAGTTTTCTGATATTAAAAAATATGTTTCTTTTGTTTATATTTCTATTTCTCTCTTCTAAAACTCTATCTCAAGCAATTACATGTTGAGTGGTTAAATTCTTTAAAGTGTTCGCTGAATACTCTTTGACTCGGTTCCTTCAAATTCCAACCTTCCTCACATTCTTAGGACAGGAACACCATTCAGGTAGGTCCTTTGCCATTTTACAGGAAAGATGACTTCTATTCCAGGTTCTATATCCTGTCCTTGTTTCCAAAATCTTATCAGACTGTGTCCTTTATTTCTATTCACATATTATATCATATACTATGTAAAGAAATGCATATATATAATTTATACTGATATTTAGTTCATGACAACTTAATAACATCTAAAAACTTGGATTTCCTTAATCTCTTCTCTTCTACAGCCCCTCCCCCACAGCTGACCTCACAGCTTTGTATCCAACAATGCACACTCTTCCCAGGATTCTCTTAAACATGTTTTAAGTCCCTACCCAATTCTGTACACTCCTAATTCAATTTTCACAGTTTGGGGCATTTGTGAAAGCAAAGCTCTTGGGGGGCGGGGAACCAGGAAAAGGGAAATGAAATGTATGAAATGTAAATATAGAATATATCCAATAAAAAATAAAATAAAATAAAAATAAACAAAAAAGAAAGCAAAGCCCTAGTTCTTTTGCCCAAAATTTTCTCTTCCTTTAGCAGAATAGAATATGTGATACTGAGTATGGACAGAAATGCATTTACCACAGTTCTAGAGGCCGAAAGTCAAAGATCATGGCTGGAACCAGCCTTTCTCACACTGAAGGCGAGAGGGCAAAGCGGAGATAATCCACTCTTGGAACCTTAGGAACTGGAGCCCTCAGCACCTAAGCCCTACATAAGGACCGGCTTCATAAACCTGAAAACTGGGAATCATTTCCAACTCATGAATTCACCTCTATTCCAAGTTAAAAATGATTCATCAGTGGAAAACCAAACCACGTCGATGTCAGTTTGTGTTCACAGACTACTACTGAAAATAATCAGCATACGATATAGATATATTGATTGACTTACTGATTGATTGATGTGTATATGTGTGTGTGTATATCTGTATGTGGAAATTAATGGAATATAGAATATAAAAATGTTTTATATACATAATATATCATAAATATATGAAATATATTATATATGGAAATTAAGCCTCTAATGCAGGAATAAGCCTGCCCCAAATAGTGAACATAACACCAATTTAGATAAACTTTCTTTCTTTTTTATTTATTTATTTATTTATCTATTTATTTATCTATTTATTTATTTATTTATTTATTTATTTATTTTGGTTTTTTGAGACAGGGTTTCTCTGTGTATACCTGGCTGTCCTGAAACTCACTCTGTAGACCAGGCTGGCCTTGAACTCAGAAATCCGCCTGCCTCTGCCTCCACAGAGTGGGATTACAGGCGTGTGCCACCACGCCTGGCTTTCTTTTTTTAATTAATTAATTAATTAATTAATTTTTTTACACTCCATATTTTATTTCCCCCCACTACCCCTGGCCACCCTCCTCTGACTGTTCTACATCCAGTACCTCCTCCTGACCACAACCACACCCCCTCCCCTGTGTCCACGTGGATGTCCCCACCCCCAACCTCCCCTGACTTCTAAACTCCCTGGGGCCTCCAGTCTCTTGAGGTTTAGCTAAATTAAAAGTAATCATTTGATACTCCAAATGATTACTACAGAAGAAAAGGGATTTATAATACTAACTTAGAAATAAAGGACTAGATAATGTAATATAAATGCTAGGGAAGCAGAGAAAACCATTTTATAACCTTATATGAATGACCTTGAAGCAAGGTTTCTGTTCAATCCTTCTGCATCTAATTTACTTCTGACAATGAGGCTATGTCGATAGCATCTAGTACAGCTAAACACTGATGGCCAACACTGTTATCTTAGTCTTAATAATTGAATGAAAAGTTATAACAAATTGTCATAAAATGGTAACTTTTATACTAGCTTCTAAGTCAAATCCCCTTACTCAAAAAGGAAATTAATTTGTATTCTTAGTCTGCTATCCACTTCGTTTTTTCTTCTGAATGATAATCAAATTCTAAGAACTTTACTTGTGTGTGTGTGTGTGTGTGTGTGTGTGTGTGTGTGTGTTTTAAGACTCTGTTCATAGATGTTTACAACTTAGGATTCACTGAACATATTGGCCTTAAAGTTGCTTTTATCCAAAAATATAATACAGTTTTGTAAATGACACAGCTCTTTTAATGCATGCTTTGCATCTTTGAATTTTTACTCGTTCCTCACATTTATTTCATATGTATCATTTTAGTTACATTTTTAAAAACACAGCCTGCAATCATTTGGCAACCACTGAATTTAGAACTTTTTTTAATATATATCTCCCAATACCTAACCTTTCTCCTCAGAACCCTATACCCTTTTCATTATTTCTTTCACGTTCCTAAACTTCCCTTCCTAGAAACACTGATAGCTCAGTATTGTCAAGCCCTGTGTTCTGACAGTCTTTATCATAACTCCCCCACGTTCTGTGTTCTTACAAGCTTGGTCATCCGTGATAAGGAGTGGTTGGCTGCTAGGCTCAGCCTAGAGTTTCTCTGTAACGGAGTGGGATGTTTCCAGGGTGTCCAGCCAGCTCTGTGCTCCCAGACAGCACATTTTATCAAGAGATCTGCTGTCGGCTCAACACTCTTTCTATCTAGCTGTGAGCATGGGCACATGTCACCTGGCCTCTCTTGCCTTTCTCATTTTAAACCTTATGGGTCCGAAGAAGGTGACCTGGTACAGTTTCTGTTTTCCTTATTATATATGATCTTAGGGTTGGTATTCGTTCTTAGCTAATGTGTTAGCCTGTAATGCATTATTGAAGGTCTTTTTGTTTGGTTCTCCAAGGGTTTATTAGATGCGAACGATCACCGCTTGCCCTCTTTTGGATCTAGAGTCAACCTTACATTTGGGGAGTCAGGAAAGAGTCTGTTCCCAAAGCTGTGCCAAGTTGTGTGAATTTGACCAGATGGCTTAAAGCCTGTTTACCTTTAGTTCCTCCCCACAGTTATGTAAGTTAAAGCCTTTAAAACTGTGTACTAATAGCACTAGACGACGCTTTGGGAGTACAGCCTGATTGTAAACAGGAAATGAAGACCGTCCAAGAGATGAAAGTTTGGGGGAGAGGGGCCTCCTGCCGCTAGTAGCCCCTTACTCCAGTTTCGCGAAATTTTTTAAACATTTCTAATAATGAGAAACAAACCACCTACTGTTCCCTGGAGGGGAAGGTATTTTAACTTCTCATGATGTGGTGCTATTTGAAGACATTTTCCCAGACCACAGAATAACTCCAACACTTTACTAGAGCACTTAAAATATGCAGGGTTAGAGTTAGAAGACGGATTTGCTACTAATCACAGTCTAAATGGCTACCTGTGAATCTCACTATATGTTTAGACTTCTCCAATATTCCATAGCAAAGTGCATGCGTACTAACATTTTCTATACAGTGGGCATAGCCTTGTTGATATTATACCAGAGGAAAAGATATGGCTTCCAACTCTCTTAGATATTTTTTAAGCTTTTATCCAGGAGTTTATTGTTAACTTAATAGCCTCGAGCTTCTTATAGTTTGAAAATACTATATTTAATATGACTAGAGTATATAGAGAAAAATAAAGATGTTCTTGAAAATGCCTCTTAAAAATTGCTATTAAACCATCATGCTGTGCTTTATTATTCCAGGAATCACATTTTGAAACTCAGTGGATAAAACAACAGAAATAATGACTCCTCATGTGTTGCAGAGAGCAGAGGGGTCTTCATAAAGAAAATATATTTGCGTCTGGGTATACACATAACAGACAACTTAATTATACACAGAAAGTTCTTCGTCATCTGGGTCTAACCATGTTGAGATGCCATATAAACTCAATATGCAAAAGCAATGTTTGAAATAAATACTAGTGAAAAATATGTCCCATTGCTACAGACTAGATATAAGACATCTTTATGCATAATCTCATAGCAATAATAGGTGAATATATGTCAATGAGACAGAGAATAGTGTTCTTGTGGAAAATATATTTTTGAATGGGAATTTAAAATCACTACTTCAGTAAACCATCATAACTAGACTATTATGTACAGATTTTTTATATATACAACAAAGAGAGACCATGACAGAATACCACAACCAATCAAAATGCAGAGTTGTGGAGACCATTCCTGACTGATAGATACATCTTCAACACAAATCCTACACCTAAGGCTCAGGGATCATTGTAAAAGAGGAGGTGGAAAGACTGTTAAGAGCCAAAGGAGCAGGGAGTGCCCTGAGGTTGTACCTCCTAGGAATGCCAGGACTTACATGCAGAAAATCTTATGAACATGACATGTAAACACAACATGGTAAGGAAGGTTGAAATAGACAAGCTAATATTGGGGGGTTGGGGGAACTCATGAGGTCTCAAGCCTCCACAAAGAACTGCAGGCAGATACCAACTGCTGAGAGCCAGTAATAGTCTTCCTCAAAGAAGAGAACAGCAATTGACAATCCAATACCAATCAACTCTAAAAAGACACAACTACAAGTAACATAAAGACTGAGAAGTTAGTGTTTATACTATTTAGGAGTGTGTGTGTGTGTGTGTGTGTGTGTGTACATTTGTAAAAATAATTAGAGGCCATGAATTTAAATTTGAAAGAGAATAATGTTGGAGATATGAGGTAGGAACAAAGAGTAGGAGAAATGATGTAATTACATCTTGATCTCAAAAAACAAAGGAAATAAAATTATTCTTCATACCAATACAAATAGGAGATTCAATTTTTTAAAACGCACCTTAAATTGCTAAAAAAAAAAAAAATACTATTTTGGGTTGTGACATATCAATTTTATCTGAATCTGTAACATTAGTCACCTTGGGGAAGAAAACTTTGTAGATAAGAAAAACAAATGACCCCAAACCCTTTCATATTTGATTTTCTTTCTCCACTTGAAATTTTTAAATCAGTTTTAAACATATTCTATATTGAATATTTGTTAATATTTCTTTTTTCATTAATATTTCTTAAATTTCTTCAACTATCTTGATGTCTGTTTTCTAGAAGTTTGCTTATTAGCTAATAGTATGTTGATATATATATTTTCAGTAAGGAATAAGTACATACAGAAGTCCTAAATCATGTGTCACATTATGTGAGTTCTTGGAATCTAAACACAGATGTTCAAGCTTTCACTGTGTGTGTTTTACCAACTCAGTCCTTTCCCCTGCTCTAACCAACACTTCTAACAGGCCTGCAGGTAACGACAAAAGTCCTTACATTGGACTTTGACTAGAAAATCCCTCTGAGAACAGGAAATCTTTCATGCTTCAATTAATATCTTGCCTAGTGAAGTAAGATCAAAGTACACCAAGCAGAGGAGTCTATTTTGAAAAATCACAAATGACTTTTCTGGTCACATTGATAACTAGACTGTTTAGAAAGCTGACTCCTTGCTAGTGAATAACATATAAATGATTACATTATTCTAAATATCTTTTCCACTGCATAAGAAATCACAAAGGTCTAAATCTCCAGGTTCATAGGGGAAAATAACTGACGTTGGTCACAGTAAATTATTGCCCTATGAGCAACTCAGGAGGGCTGAAAACTAACCTGTGAACACAGCCAATGGGTACCACCAGTGAACTTTTCTCATGAACTTCATTTAAAAAAAACCACAGTTGATAGAGCTCTTGTGCCTGGTTACACATATTCTTCATGGAAGCTTCTAAAATGTGTTATAGACTATCATATGAGATTTTTTTTTCTTATTCTAACATGGCAGTACAGCATCTAACTCTTGTTGATTGTTCCTATTTTCAACAAAAATTTAAAAGTCATTGACAGTTTCTTTGCTGAATA
Source organism: Apodemus agrarius (assembly GCA_964023405.1). Taxonomy (NCBI): domain Eukaryota; kingdom Metazoa; phylum Chordata; class Mammalia; order Rodentia; family Muridae; genus Apodemus; species Apodemus agrarius. The sequence goes on from OZ030020.1 coordinate 34,110,638, forward strand.
TACTATCTGATATCCATCTTTCCTCCCCTACCTTTGGACAATGGGCTAGAAGGGGAACCAAAGCATTTAAGAACAGACCCTGTTTTGCTGCTTTTGTTTTTGTTTTTGTTTTTGTTTTTTGGTTGGGAGGCTTTTAATGATAGCTTCTGTTCCCTAATGGGTATAGGACTATTTAAATACTTTACCTGATCTTGATTAAACTTTGGTAAGTGGTACCTATCTAGAAAATCATTTCATTTAGATCCTCCAGTTTTGTGGAGTACAGGCTTTTGATGTAAGACCTAATGATGCATTGAATGTCCTTAGTTTCTATTGTTTTGACTATTTCCTGACTGCTCTCCTCTTGAATGTGTTTGCTTCCTTTTGTTCTAGAGTTTTCAGGTGTTCTTTAAATAAGAACTCTCCAGTTTCCATATGAAGGCACTTAACACTATGAGCTTTCCTCGTAGCATTTCTTTCATTGTATCCTATAAGGTTGGCATGTCCTTACGGTTAATATGTTGTGCATTCATTTTCATTGAATTCTAGAAAGTTTTTAATTTATTCATTTCTTCTCTGACCCAGTAATCATTAAGTAAAGAACTGTTCAGTTCTCATGAGTTTCTAGACTTTTTGTTGTTTCTGTTGTTGTTAAAGTCCATCTTTAACCTATGGTGGTCTGATAAAATACAAGGAGTTATTTCAATTTTCTTGTATATCTAGAGGCCTATTTTGTGACTGAGTCAGTTTTAGAGAAGGACCTGTGAGGTGATAAAAATAAAATATACTCTTTTGTGTTTAGGTGAAATACTCAGTAAATATTTCTTAGGTCCATTTGATTCATAACATAGGTTAGTTTCATTATCTCTCTCTTTAGTTTCTCTCTGGTTGACCTGGCTATTAGTGAGAAGGGAGAGTTGAAGTCTCCCACTCTTAATGTGTGGGGTTCAGTGTGTGATTTCAGCTTTAGTAAAGTTTCATTAGCAAATGTGGGTGCCCCTGCACTTGAGACATAGATGTTCAGAATTGAGAGGTCCTCTTGTTGGATTTCTCCTTTAATGAGTATAAAGTGTCCTTTCCCATCTCTTTTGATTACTTTTGGCTGAAAGTCTATTTTAATAGATATTAGAATGGATACCCCAGCTTGCTTCTTGAGTCTGTTTGCTTTGAAAACCTTTTTCCAGCCCTTTACTCTGTCTTTGTTGCTGAGGTATGTAACTTGTATGAAGGAGAACAATGAATCTTCCTTATGCATCCACTCTGTTAGCCTATGTCTTTTGGGGAGGTGGGAATTGACTCCATTGATATTGAGAGATATTAATGACCAATGGTTGTTAACTCCTAGTATTTTGCTATTGATGGTGCTAATGTGAGTGTGTGTGTATTTGTGTGTGTGTGTGTGTGTGTGTGTGTGTGTGTGTGTGAAGAGGGGGGGAGAGAGATTCTCTTTTGATTTTCCTGGTATAAAAGTATTTATTACTTGGCTTTTATTACCTTCCTTGTGTTGAAGTTTTCCTTCAAGTTGTCCTCTGGACAGCAGGATTAGTGGAAAGATATTGCTTAAATTTGGTTTTGTCGTAGAATATCTTTTGGGCTTTTTCCATCTATACAGGGATTGAAAGTTTGGCTTGGTATAGTAGTCTTAGTTTTAGCCTCTTAGAGACTGTAAAATATCTACCCAGGCCCTTGTTCCTTTTAAAGTCTCTGCTGTGAAATCTGGTATAATTCTAATACATCTGCCTTTATATGTTACTTGGCCTTTTCCTCTATAGCTTTTACTAGTCTTTTTTGTTGTTGTTCTATATATTTAGTGTTTTGATTATTATGGGAGGGATGTGTGGATGGAAGGGGGTTTGTTGATTTTTTTTCTGTTTTTGTTTTTGGTTTTGTTTCTTTTATTTTGGTCCAATCTATTTGGTGTTCTGTAAGCTTGTATGTTTATAGCCATCTCTTGCTTTAGAGTAGGGAAATTTTCTTCCATTATTTTTAAAACATATTTTCTAGGCCTTTATGCTGGGAATCTTCTCCTTCTTCTATTCCTATTATTCTCAGGTTTGGTCTTTTTGGTGTCCCAAATTTCCTGGATGTTTCATGTTAGAAGCTTTTAAGATCTAACAGCTGATAAACAACTTCAGCAAAGTGGCAGATTATAAAATTAACTCAAGCAAGTCAGTGGCCTTCTTGTACTCAAAGGACAAGCAGGCTGAGAAAGAAATCAGGGAAATAACACCCTTCACAATAGCCACAAACAACATAAAGTATCTTGGCGTAACTCTAACCAAACAAGCGAAAGATCTGTACAACAGGAACTTCAAGTCCTTGAAGAAAGAAATCGAAGAAGACCTCAGAAGATGGAAAAATATTTCTTGCTCCTGGATTGGCAGGATCAATATAGTAAAAATGGCCATCTTGCCAAAAGCAATCTACAGATTCAATGCAATCCCCATCAAAATCCCAACTCAATTTTTCATAGATCTAGAAAGAGCAATTCTCAAATTCATCTGGAGCAACAAAAAACCCAGGATAGCTAAAACTATTCTCAACAATAAAAGGACTTCTGGGGGAATCAATATCCCTGACCTCAAGCAGTACTACAGAGCAATTGTGTTAAAAACTGCATGGTATTGGTATAGCAACAGGCAAACAGATCAATGGAACAGGATTGAAGACCCAGAAATTAACCCACAGACTTATGGTCACTTGATCTTTGATAAAGGAGCCACAACCATCCAGTGGAATAAAGATAGCCTTTTCAACAAATGGTGCTGGTTCAACTGGAGGTCAACATGCAGAAGAATGCGAATTGACCCACTCTTATCTCTTTGCTCTAAGATCAACTCCAAGTGGATCAAGGACCTCCACATAAAACCAGACACACTGAAACTATTAGAAAAGAAACTTGGGAAGACCCTGGAGGACTTGGGCACAGGGGAAAAGTTCCTGAACAGAACACTGATAGCGAACGCACTAAGATCAAGAATTGACAAATGGGACCTCATAAAATTACAAAGTTTCTGCAAAGCAAAGGACACTGTCAGAAGGACAAAATGGCAACCAACAAAGTAGGAAAAGATCTTCACCAACCCCACATCCGACAGAGGGCTAATATCCAATATATACAAAGAACTCAAGAAGTTAGACCCCAAAGAACCAAATAACCCTATCAAAAAATGGGGCACAGAGCTAAACAAAGAATTTTCACCAGAAAAATTCGGATGGCCGAGAAACACCTTAAGAGATGTTCAACATCATTAGTCATCAGAGAAATGCAAATCAAAACAACCCTGAGATTCCACCTCACACCAGTCAGAATGGCTAAGATTAAAAACTCAAGAGACAACAAGTGCTGGCAAGGATGTGGAGAAAGAGGAACACTCCTCCACTGTTGGTGGGATTGCAAAATGGTAAAACCGCTCTGGAGATCAGTGTGGTGGTTCCTCAGAAAATTGGGCATGTCCCTTCCAGAGGACCCTGGCATACCACTCCTGGGCATATACTGAAAGGATTCCCCTGCATACAATAAAGACACATGCTCCACTATGTTTATAGCAGCCTTGTTTATAATAGCCAGAAATTGGAAGGAGCCCAAATATCCCTCAAAGGAGGAATGGATACAGAAAATGTGGTATATTTATACAATGGAATACTACTCAGCAATTAAAAATAATGAATTCATGCACTTTGTAGGTAAATGGTTAGACCTGGAAAATATCATCCTGAGTGAGCTAACCCAGTCACAAAAGAATACACATGAAATGCAATCACTGATAAGTGTGATATTAATGAGCCCAGAAGCCCTAAATACTCAAGGCACAATTAGCAAGTCAAATGAATCCCAAGAAGAAAGGAGAGGACCCTGGGTCTGTAAAGATTGGATCCAGTTTTGTAGAGAAACCTTGGGGGGAGGGGGAATGATTGGGGAATAGTTGGGGGGAAGAGGAATTATGGGACATAGGGAGGGTGGGAACTGGGAAAGGGGAAAGCCTTTGGAATGTAAACATAGAATATAGAAAATAAAAAAATAATAATAATAATAAAAAGAAGGAGCCAGAAGATTAGAACTGGTTGACAGAGTTAGTTTGAGACCAAGCAGAACAACAGTCAGAGGCCAAGAGAGAGAGAGAGAGAGAGAGAGAGAAGCCTAATTGAATCAGTCAACTTGGAGAGTATTTTGAACCAGAACAATGGAGTTGAACCATCAAATGAGAATTCAAAAAGAGCAATGGAGGGGTGAGTTTATTCAGCAGCAAGTCTCAGAGGATGAAACTTTCTAGTCCGAGATAAGATTGTACTCAGTCTAGAAGCATCCTGGACTAGGCCCTGGTCAGGAGTAGATTACGCAATGAGCCTCTGAGGTGACATTTGCACCAGATGAAGAAAAGCTACTGTTACGCCAGAGAACCTTTATTCTGCGTTCAACATAGTGAACTTACAGTAAGACATAGTTATACAAATGACATTTTCAATTATTCCTTTTTTATTTTATCTATATGAGTGGTTTTTTTTTTTTTTTTGCATGCACATGCCTGCTGTCCACTGAGTTAGATCCCCTGAAACAGGAGCTATGGACAGCTTTGCACCACCTGTTATTGCTGAAAATTGAACCTCGTGGGAGACAAGTGCTCTCAACCTTTCAGTCATCATCTCTCCAGCAGCCTAGATAGACAACATCTTGATACACGAAAAAAATCTGTATTAGAAACAATAATGGTGCTAGTAAAAGCTGGAAATCTAATACATAACAGTGCTTTAAATTCTTTACAGAATGTATTACATTAATAAAACATTTCTGCATTAATTGTTCTCTAACAAGTATTTTTGTATATTCAGTATTGATATGTATTGATGAGTTCTTTACATGAAACCTTGGAGGAAAAATGTATCATTGTTTTATAATAATACCTACCATCTTTTAAAACATTAAAGTATTTTTCTATACTATGAAAAAGTCAAACATGAGAACGTAGCGTTCACAAAGATACACTTTATAGCTGGTTTAGGAGCAGTCATTTGCTCATTAAAATGCATAGTGGCTCCCAGTTCTTATGAAATTTGGTGACTTCGGTTTTGCTTTGTTGATGTTCTATAAGAAATGATCTCAGCAAATCAAGAGTGTGAGCTATGACAGTGCTCTCTCACATTTATTGTTCTTTAGTTTTCTTAGTACTGTCAAAATAACTTTGGAAACTTCAACTTTTCAAGTAGGTTTTCTCTTAGCCACTTACTAAGATGAACCAGAGGCTCAGCAGGAGTCCAAGGCACATGAGAAGATATGGAGGACTCAATTAAAACACATCACATAATGTATACGTATCACAGAATAAACATAAAAATAAAACTATTATTCATTTAAAAACTCTAATATTTAATTTTTATATGCCATTCTTATCATTTGACCTTATGTCTTTCATTCTCCCATGATCTCACCCAACTTCTTGGATTATTTTTATTCTCTCCTGTTCTCCAATATCCATTAAGCTTGTAATTATTTTAAATTGCATGTGTTATGTAATTTTAGTATGATTGTCCATCCTACAAGCTGGATTCATTGAACAAAATACATCTAAGTAAATATGCAGAGTTGTGTTTCAGTCTCATATAAAAAAAAAAAAGATCTAACATTTTCTCCTGATGTATCTTTTATGCCTGTAATTCTCTCTTCCATCTCTTGTATTTTGTGGGTGATATTTGCATCTATATTTCCTCAGTTTTTCATCTCCAGGATTGCCTCAGTTTGTGGGGTATTTTTAATTGTTTTTTCTCATTTTCAAGTCTTGAGCAGTTTACCTGTTTGGTTGTCTTTCTTTATATGTATTCATTTCTTGTATTTTCCTGTATTTCTTTATATGTATTCATTTCCTCTTTAAGGACCTCTAGCTTGTTGATTGTATTTTCCTATATTTCTTTAAGAGATTTATTCATTTAATCTTTAAAGGCTTCTGTCATCTTCATAAGATTAGATTTAAGGCCATTTTCTTATGGTTCAGATGTGTCAGGGTATTCAGGTCTTACTAAAGTAGAATTGCTGGCAACTGGTGGTGCCATATTTCCCTGTCCTTTGTAGATTGTGATCTTGCCCTGGCCTTTAGCCATCTGGTTGTTCCTAGTGTTGGCAGTCCTGGTAGTCCTTGATGGCCGCAGGCCTCTAGGGCTACGGGTAGCACTGGTACTCTCTGATGGCAGCAGGCTTTTGGAATTGCCTGTAGAACTTACTTCCCCAGTGGCAGCAGGCTTACAGATTTAAGCAGATCCGGTAGTCCATTTTGGCTTCAGAACTTTGGTTTTCCCAGGTGTCAGAAGGCCTCCAGGGATGCTGGCAGAACTGTGACCTGGGAATGGAGTGCAGAGGGGACAGAGAACTCACTCCTGGTGAGTTTGGGGGGGGCAGCAGGCAGGGAATTAGGATAGTGTCTCACCTGGCTGTAGCCTTCTGGCATTTCAGGTGAACATAAGGACCAGAAGATAGAGCACAGAGGGGTCAGGGAAGACTTTGTGGCTGCTGGGCTTGCCAGAGGAACCAACTAGCTGGAATTTAGAGACTGAGGATCCCACCTGGTTGTCCCAAGTGACCACAGGCCTCCAGAGATATAGGCAAGCTGTGGTCCAGACGTGGAGAACAGAGGGGATAGGGCAGAACTCAGGGCTACTGGGTTTTGCCAGAGGGGCTGTCAAGTAGGGAATTGGGGAAGAGGTCTCACCTGATGGTCTCTGATGGCTACAGTTCTCCGGGATTGCTAGCAGTGGTGTGGACCTCAAGTTGCTTTTGGTCACTGTATTTTTCAAAGCAAAGGAAATCAAGGTAAATAATATGTGCTAATAAAAATAAGCTTTCTCTATCTAAAGCTGCGCATTTGTGAAAACTTTATGATTAATATAGTTTTGTTAGGCTGTTTGTATCACTGATCAAAAATGTCACATTTTAGAAGGGAGGAGCTCCCAACATAGAGCAAAGCCCCTCCCTGGGATTAAGGAATAGCTGAATGGGATCTCAAACAAGGCCAAAAACTCCACAAGCAGGGAAAATTCAGGCTGAATTGCTATAAAATCCAATCAAATAGATCTATAAAACATTAATATTTATAAAATATTGATTTAATAAACATCTAGATATTTCTACAGGTTAGGGTAGGATGAAATGTTGGTTGATTTAGATTTATCTGGGTAGAGGAATGATGAATGGGAAATTTTCTATAATTTCAGACGCTACTTTAACTAAAATGTTGACTGAAGGAGGATAAACAGATGCCTACAGGGTGACCTTTGGCACAGGATCACATAGACAGGACAGACGGGGTGTATGAGGTGATCAGAGCATGCCTTCCAGATGCTGGTGCTTGTTCTTTGTCCAAAGTGACTGGAACTCAGAGTTATCCCTAGAAGGGTGAAATTTTACATAGCAAAATATGGAACAGACAGATTTACAAAAGCCTCAAAAGCAATCTTAAGAAATGTTATCACCGTCTTCAAATATGTGCATGCAATACTGTCCACTTTATTCTCAGACCTATCATAGGTGAGCTTCAACTCAAAACTTCATCTTCCCAAATTACTGCTTTAACAGGAAATCATAAGAATCCATTATTAATTATAAATACCTTGACATCTTCAGAATAATTATGCCTACCTAAATCAAAATAAGCAAAACAAATTTTTAAAAAAAAATCAGACTGAAAAGGGGCCACATGGTGAGGGAGGAACTGGGAAAGGGGAAAGCCTTTGGAATATAAACAAAGAATATAGAAAATAAAAAGAAAAGAAAGGGTCTGCATTTAAAGGCTCCTGCCCTATACTTAACCATCTAACCTTAATCCCTGTAGTGTTCCATATAGTAAGGGAGTGTTCTGACTACCACAAGTTGTCCTCTGAAATATGGAATTCTCTCTCTCTCTCTCTCTCTCTCTCTCTCTCTCTCTCTCTCTCTCTCTCACACACACACACACACACACACACACACAGACATGAGAGAGAGACATAAGAGAGAGACATGAGAGACAGAGTAAATGGTGTGATTAAAATTTTCAATAAGAGAAATATTTTAAGTAAATGAGTATGTTCACTAACTCCAGAGATCTAGAAAGACATGTTTATATACAGAGGGAAAAAAACTCAGCTATATTTCAGGATATTTGCATAAGTGATCCTGCCTATTTTATTCCATGATGAAAATTAAGATGTGATACTTTTAGATGAAAGACCATTATGATGTAGTGTTGAGTGACACTGTTCCTGAGGAAATGTTAGCACACATGGCCTCACCCCAAATAGGAAGTAATGAAAGATCCAAGTAAGGACACCACCAAAGTCCGATTTGATGAACCAATGAATTTATTGGGATTACTTACAGGAGTATGGATAACGGTTTACATAGAGATGACTAAGAGACAGTTATATCAATAAAAAAAGTTCACCCTAGCATCTATAAACCCACCCAAGCTCACGAATGCTAGAAACCTATGTATATTTTGATTTCAGAAAGTAATGAGGCAACTCTGTTGGTGTGAAACTCTACTCGACAGCTGGGGCTTGTGTAAGAGTGTCTGTCAGAAGTCAATTGTTTCTTGACTCACCCAGCCTGTGACCTGCTTTTCAGCAACCTAGGGTGAAGGGAGCACTGTTCCTTACAGAGTATCCTGAGCATAGTCTTGAGTTGAGGTGCAAGATGCTCACAAACTCTGGAAAAGACATACCAATCCCATCATTGAAGAAGTCCCCCAGTGCTCTCAAGATTCTCTCTTACCATCCTCACCTCTAAGTCAGTTATATAACTAAGTGTCTCATGCTCCCCTTTCTCATTGCTCAACGGGAAGAGTGCATCAGGTTACCATAGAGATGAATGAGGTAATATACAGAGAGAGCACAATTTCAAAATAGTTCCTTTACCATATATTTTTTTCTGCCAAATACTAACATTATTTGAAATTTTAGTCTTTGTTTCAATTTAGATGTATTTCCCCTGTGCTCTTCTTGTAACTAATATGTCAGCCATCCTACTTGTGGTGTGCCCTGTTCCCTTTAGTTCATTTTTAAAATCTCTACTGCAGAAATTCAGGAGGGATTGCCTCTCTGCCTCAATTCTAGAAATGTCTGAAGGACCAGTTTAGCTTCACAGCTTCTCAATAAGACCAAATGAGGCTCTGGCTATACAGTGCCCTAACTGTTGTACAGAACCATGTACAGCTGTTGTACACGGTTAGAGCTGCCCTATCTCTGATCACTACCAAATACCCAGACAGGGAAAAGAAAGGCTCTTTGGAGACATTCTACAATTACACAAGGAAACAGAAGAAAAAGTGTTTCCCTCTATGAATGCCTTAAAGCACGGTTACCAGAGCAAATGTAATTAAAGCATAGTGGTTGGTCTTCTGATTGCAAAAGATCCCTCCAGGCAACTTTTACCTGAAGTTTCACATACAAAATATATTTTCAAGTACTTTGAGAATATTCAGAGCAATGGCTGGCTCCCAAGCCTGCCATATTTATTGAGTGAGTCAGAGCATATTAACAAATGCTGTCACAACCTTCCAAACCTCTCTCTTCCTGGTATATTTTATTGATTAAGCAGTCATTTTCACCATAAGCATACACAAACCTCAAGTGTGCTTAGGGATTTATATTAACTTACTCACCACAAGAATTGCTAGAGAGAAACTATGTCAGCAGAGGATAATTGGTTGTTTACAGCTTGAGTGATGTGCAGAGGTTTGAATGTTGCAGGTACGGAGCCTAATTACAACATACCTGCTCTATGCTTAGCTCCCCAAAGAGCTATCTCTGAACCAGATCTAAGTTCCTGTGACAAGAAGCTAAAAGTTTTTTGGAATGGATTAACAGAACCATATTCTACACCAATCAAAAGGCTAAGGCTTCTGATATCAGGAAGCACCCCAGGGTCTACGGCTTAGATTTCACTCTGGGCAATTCTGACCACAGCCATGATGTCTGTGAACATAGCTATGCTGACAGTGATCCTAAATCTATCGGTTAGTTCACACTTTATCAGCATTAAATATCAGCACTGAGAAGCTGGGAGGGGGAGGCTTTTTCCAAAAGAACTTTGGAGAAATTGCTTTCCATTGTTAAAAGTGTAAGAAAAAAATAAAAATGAGAACAAGTGCCCAGGCTATTTTTATATGTGATGAAAAAAGAATTTTAACCAGGATTTGTAACACCAGTCACTCCCTTTGGAAGCAAGTTTCCACCCTGTGATGGAACTCCATTATTTAGGACTGAGTCAATCTGAACGTGATGGCTTTGGAATGCTACTGGCTTTGTGAAGAGGCTCGGCCTGAGCATCTAGCACTTTCCTGGCACTAACAGTCCTGGAACAGGACCATCCCAGGTACACATCCACTGGTGCTAGTGACATCACAAACAGGAAGAACATTTCCAGTCCCATTAAGGAAAGAATAGGGCTTCACCTTGTCAGGAGGAAGAGTCAGACAAGTGGACTGATAGAAAGCTTCCTAGGAGGCAATTATTTCTAAACAATTCACACATGTTCCTAGGAACAGATGAAGGTCTCAGGAAGTGTGACTCACACTCCTAGTGCAACAGGAGCCAGGTAAAGGGTCCCTGAACTCCTGGGTTCAGTTGATTCCCAAACGTGACTAAATACTTTACTATCATTCCTTCCTTTCTCTCCTTTTATAGTAGCATTAATTCCGTAAATACCTAAGTGCTTATGTGTGAAAACACTGTACTGGGCTTCTGATAGATAGTAATAACCAGAGAAGGAAAAGGAAAGAAATCCCAAAGTCTTGAACCTCATAGAAAAAGTAGAAAGAAAAAAAAAAAAAAGAACTGAGAGATGTGCTAGTACAAAAGCAGGCCACTGGACTGGAGAGATGGCTCAGTTGTTAAGAGGACTGACTGCTCCTCCAGAGGTCCTGAGTTCAAATCCCAGCAACCACATGGTGGCTTATAACCATCTATAATGGGATCCAATGCCCTCTTCTGGTGTGTCTGAAGATAGCAACAGTATACTCATAAATAAATAAATCTTAAAAAAACAAAAAACAAAAAACAAACAAATAAAACAACAGGTCACTGAGCAGACTTGGGAGGTCCCCCTCAAGGATGTATCCTGTCACCAGTCAGAGCTCTGGGTGGTCCCCTAAGAATGTGACTTATAGTCCTGTAAGCAGATAGAGTTAGCCTAGTGAAGGGCCTAGGCTTATCAGTGTCTTCTGGGCTTTAAGTCATTGTCACTGGCCAAAATAAATGAACAAAAACCCTAACAAACAAACAAATACAACTCATGTCTAAGTAATACGCTAGGGTTTCTCTACTCTAGTTTTCAAAGCATAGCCAGTACACCTCCATTAGTACCTGGACATCTGTTTGGAATTCACGTTGCCAGCGAAGCAGAAGCTCAAAAGAAGAGGGAAGTATGTCAGCAATCTGTACGTTAAGGAACACAGAAGCTTATTCTGATGCCTAAAACATGTCTGCCCAACACAGCAGTTTTTAGCCACATGGACCACTGAGGTTACTGTCTGTAGCTGATTTCACTTGGAGTGTGCTGTGTTGGTTCCACATTAGACCTCGAGAACTTGAGAAACACAATATAGATCCATAACTTACTAATGACTTTACAGTAAGTGAATATTGAAATCTAGCTCGGATAATATTGGGTTAAGTTAGCTATATTATTAAGATGGGTTTCATCTGTTTGTATTCATTTATTTAAAGGTGGCTGCTGACAACAATTTCAATTGTACATGTGGTTAGTATTATATTTCTCCTGGACAGTATTGCACTAAACTTTGAGAAACGTGGCCATAGAACAGTGGTTCTCAACTGGGGCATTTGGGTCCTGAATAGACAGATATCTGGTAATCTATAGTCATTTTTTGGTTTTCCCAATGTGGGTAAGTGTCCTTTAGACATCTAGTAAGCAGAAACTAGGGATACTATAAACTTTCTGATAAGATCAGGAAAGCCTCTTATAACAAAGAACTGAGATTAGCAAATCTGCTCTATTACACTGGTTCTGCCCACTAGATTCACCTAGACAGAATGGAAAACTCTGACTTCCTTGGCCCATCTCCAGATCAACCAAGTCTCTGGTAGGGAAGCCATGCACTAGCTGTTCATCCTGATTTGGTTTGGCTCTTAGTGAACTGTAATATGCCAACAGCATGAAGATAGCTGTTCTAGTAGGAAAAAAATGGAATCTACTCATTCATGTAAGCCCTATGCTGTCAGCACCCCTCATCCTCATGCTGACTTGAGAATGGACATTTCAAACACAGCTACAGGTGCACTCAAATGCCCATGCACATAAAAAAAATAATTTGTAAAAAAAATATAATAGGTTTGAATTATAGTCTCTGATTATTAGAAAGCAATTTTAGGTTTTAGGCAGTACATTAGACACAGGTACTGAATAAAAGCTGAGGCAGGGAAGCCCATGAAGCTTCCATGAGAGTAAAGATTTTTTGTTTTTCTTTTCTTTTCTTTTTCTTTTTTTTTTCTTTAATTTGATGAGTTATTTTTTTCTAGCTTGGAATTGTGGGGTAGAGAAGCACTGTCTAAACTACAGCACCAGTTGGGGAGGGGAGCACATATCCCAGACAGTGAAGTGCTTGCTTTATAAGCATGGAGACTAGTTTGATCCCCAACACCACGTGTGGACCCCCTTGTGATCTCTGAATTAGGTTGATAGGTAAGAAGATCACCAGGGCTCACAGGCCAGCAATCCTCGCTTAGTTGAACAGTACCAGGTCAATGAAAGAATGTGTCTCAAAATAACGGGTGGACAGCATCTGAGTAAGGACCTTGTCCTCTAGCTTCCACAGGTAGAGCCAATCCTGCCCTAATATCTGCACTCCTCTCTCTCTCTCTCTCTCTCTCTCTCTCTCTCTCTCTCTCACACACACACACACACACACACACACACACACACACACACAGAGAACTACAGGCTCACCAAATCTTCAAAGTAGACAAATTCATCCTAGATACACAGTGAGCATGGGACCACAGCAGCACGTCATCTAGAAACTTGTGTGCAATGCAGAATCCTAGGCTACAATCCAAAAATCACAAACTTGAATCTGAGTCATGGGACTTGCCTATACAAAGTCGATCAGTCTCTTTGTTTGAAGCTTTAGGAGGACCATAGTAGGAAGAGATGAGAATCCTTGCTTCCCATTGTCTGGTTGCTAACCTATAGCCTATAGCCTGATAATTGATAAACATGGATTCTAGGCTCAGAACAAGAAACTGTCAAGATCAGCAAATCTGAGAGCTCAATATCAGAGCAAGTCAAAAGAAAGACTGGGAAAAAAAGCATTCCTGGTTGTCTTTCTAGGAAAGGATGGAACATCATGATGAGGGAAAAAAAATGTCAGACTGCTTCTAAAAACCCAACAAACCATGGAGAAGGATGTTAGTGTGTGGATTTAGCCCCCTTTATATTGACTTACTCTCTGTCATGAACAACTGAATTGAAAAAAGACAGCCACACTCTTCATGGTCTCTCCATATGAATGTTCTTCCTATAGATGTCTGTATAACTAATTCCCTCATCTCCTTAGATCCTTTATCAAAACTGAGAATTCCAATGGTGCCCACTTGAGCCTGACAGCTGAACTTGCACATACGCCTTTCCATCAATGCACCTCTTCAATTCTAATATCCAGCTCTACTTTTACCTTTCCCATTACACTTACCTATAGGCTTAGATTTTTTAAACCCACTTTAATAAGGTTTCTTAAACATTTTAACCTCCCTTCTAACCCAATATCCACCAGAGGTAGTAGAAAAAAATTAATAGGCAAAAGGGGGTGTGAACCAGTTTAGAAATAGGTCTTTTGGGCATTTCCAGTCTCTATTGCTAGGATATCAGCAATTCAGTTCACATGAATCAGGAAAGGTAGCTCAATCCACTCACAAACACCATTCATCAATCAGCAACAACAGTTTGATCCAAAATAAACCTCGAGGCAAGAAGCCACCAGAATATCACAAGTTCTATGGTGTGTTTCTCTCTACAAAGTTATGACAATTGATGATAGGTGAAGAAAGAAAGGCGAACCAATGCCACAGCATCTTCAGCAAAAACCAACATCAGTAAAACCCAACAAAAACCAGCAAAGAGTAGCAAGGCAAACCAATGCCACAGCCCCATCCAGTGTCTGTTGACCCTTTCCAAACATCGCATGTTCTCTCAAGAGTCTGCTCTGGTAAAACATCACATGCCCCTTTTCCAGATAGCATCCAGAAAAAATACTTCATGTCTGTTCTCAACAAAACATCCTCTCATCAGACAGTTTCCAGAAAAAAAATCACATGGCACAACAGAGTCTCCAAAGAAACCAGAAATTTCCCCTTCACTTACCACCTACAAACATACAACATACCTATTTGTTTAGTCTGTCTACCAATAATACCTCTGCTTTTTGGCATGCAAGTTCCACAAGGGAGGGGCTTAGGTTCATTCTCTGCACTAAGCTAGGTATCTAGTCTAGAGCAATGTCTGAAACCTGGTGTGTATACAACAAATACTTGCTAAATGAATGGAGAAAGTTTCTCAGGAGCAGTGGAGTTTTCGAGGCTGGCTGATGGACTCAAGGAGAACTTTGAAATGATCGCTGGTTTGTATGATAACTACATTCATGATCTTTATCAAGTCCGTGAATTTTCTAAATGTGTGTTTTCTCACAAGTGAGATCTGCCTCACAGGGTTGTGATGACATTAAACAGTGCCTGAACACTGCACAACACCAGCCTATCCTTACTGTTCATTCTCAGATTCCGCAGTTACATCACTGCTGGAAACATTGTCTCTAATGCTTCTAGCAGCCATTTGCCATGTTTTTCAGGTTGTTTTTAAAGCCTAAAAACTAGCTATAGGTTGAAGCCAGTCACTAGCTGCAAGTTTAAGTCCATTATTGGCTACAGGTTCATCTTTGCTACACAAAGAGTTGTTACATTTTTCACTGCACAAGAAAATAATCTCTTTCCACACTCAGGAGTATTAAAACACTCACACACACACACACACACACACACACACACACATTTAACTCTCAGTGTGCTTGTGTTGAAAGCACTATGACCTCATGTGGTTCAGCCTTCATTTTTGTTTTGTTTTTTTTTAATTCACTTTATATACTGATCACAGCCTACTCTCTCCTCTCTTCCCACTCCTACCCTTACAAATACCTCCCTCCATTTCTCTATCCCCTTCTCTGAAGAGAAGGGGAGCCCCCTCCTTGGGTACCACCCCACAAGAGGTCAAGGAGACAAATAACTTGGAACCACTGAGACTCAAAAAGCCTGGGCCACGAACCAGGAATCACACAGAAGATGGACCTAGTTCTATACACTTGCAGCAAGTGTGCATCTTGATGTTCATGTGGTTCCCCTAACGGGTGGAATGGGTTCTGCCTTGGTCTCTGTTTCCTGTCACTGGATCCCCTTCTCCCCACCCCACTTTATTTTATCTCAACAGGTAAGGAAATGAAGGTCTGAGGTTAAGATGTTTTCAGAAAGTCACATAGCTTGTTAGCAGACAGTAGATCCAAAAATCTGGGTTTTTAGATTTCTGAGCCAACATTCCTTCCACACCATCTGGCATGAAAACTATTATAAAAAGTCCCAAACTTTTCACCCTGGCAGAGTTAGCATAATGTAGAAGATAGTTGAGGTCAGGTCTGGGATGTGCTGGAATCCTCTCTATCTTAGTAGCTTCAAATAAAACATGTTCAGAGTATTTTTAACTCACAAGTAGTGGTTTGCTCAAGAATAAACATTAGACAAATCCTGCTTATGCACGAATAGAACATTAAGTTCCTTCATATACAACATAGAAGATTCTAGTCATGGAACAATACCTCAGTCAAGCCACTCATGCAGGCTTTTTCAGCTTTACTACATTAATTTTGAATTTCTTATGCTGCCCCTATCAGTTGTACACTTGGATTGATATTTATCGACAAATTCATTCAGCTATTTTGCTTTAACTTTTCCCTAAATATTGCTCAAGGGTATCAGAAATAGTAAAAACCAAGGAATTATTTTAGTATCATTAGTAACAGTTCATAGACACATTCTCAAAATTGGCCTAAATATTCATCTGTAGGTAATTATAAACTTGGCCCTTCTACCTGCACAAGCAAATTACCAGATGACAGGCATAGGAAAAGAGAAAAGGGGAGGAGCTGCTGAATTCATACTCAAGAATGCAACATCTAACAGTCTGGTCTGTGATTAAGTCTCAAAAAAATTACTAAAAATAAACCAAAGAAGCAAATAAAACAGTTGTTATGGAAACATGTTTGAATCACTCAAAGCAAATTAAAATCCTTTCTATTTGCCAAACCACACAGGCTCTACTACACACAGTACAAGCCCATACAAATCAACATCATAAAACAATAAAAGGAATGTAGCACCATAGTAGACCTCCATACTAGAGCAAAACTCAGGAATAACAGGAGAGTATCTGATTGGTAGGTAGTTTTGAATTTCTACCGGAAGAATCTAAACTTTTAACCCATCTTAAGTCCATTCATTTATTCAACAAATACTTATTGAGTGTCTGCCAAAGAGATTTTGAAACAAGAGGAATTCAAAGATCAGTGGTATTTTTATATATTACCCAGCTTAAAATGTAGAAAAGAGGGCCTCAGCAAATGTTGGTTTATAACCAATAGGTAGATACAGAAATGAAACTAAAACACTCATGTTTATCTGAGTTATACATCATAAATCCTTCAATGCAGGAATAAGGCTAAATGTCTAATTATAGAGGGGTGATTTAGAAGGACAAATAGACAGAATGTGCAAACATCATTCTAAAAGACTAAATCTAAGTTTCAGGTGTGGAGAAGGAAATACACGCAATGGTTCCATCCTAGATAAGCAGAAAATATATGACCACAGAAAGGCAAGGACCTGGCTAGCACTGACGGCAAGTAGGTGGGATGAGTGAATGAGAGGAGTCTGAGTCTAGTGCACATTGACACATCCACTTTCATCAGCACAGGCAAGTCTCTCTGCTACACAGTTGTAAGGACAGTGCAGAAATGAGGCGCAAGTATTTTCACCCGGTGTCTTACCCAACACAGGCAATACCCAGCAAGAGCAACACAGAAGGATGAAACCAATTTAAAAGGACATATATAAGTGCCAAATAATATAACAGAATAAAAAGTTCCAGGTCATTTCAGCCTCCAAGAAACAAATGAATAACTACTACTCTCTGCCTAGCTTTAGAAAAGTAAAGAAACAGAGAGCAATGGAGCTGACCTTATTTGGCTCTAAAAAATAAAAATGTTTTTAGGGTGACTGCTTAGACCCCAAACTCTTGTATAGCATCAGGCCCAAGGTTGCAGTGTGCGATCGTAGCAGACAGCATCGCTAGCCTCGACTTCCACATCAGTAAGTGTGAAACGTTCAGAAGAAACTACTATGGCCATTCCGTGTGTCTTTAGAAATGGTTGCCACAGATAAGTATTAAATCAGCTTGGCCAAAACAGGACATTGCCAGCTTAACTATGATGGATGTGATACGAGTGGCTACTCAATGCACTGAAGACAGAGGGAGGTTTGCACAGCATTTACCAAGATCATCGTCATCCTTCCTAATTCCCTTCTTAGATATAGTCAGATATTGAATTTGGCATTATTACTCGTTATTTACTCACATCTGCCAACCGGTCTTGTGGAACTCTCCACATACCCTCCAACCATTAATCCACTAATGCTTATACCCGCAAGAGTGGTGTCTTCATCATCTTCAGATCTCAGACATTTATCATTCCAGCTCTTCATTAGTTGTCCATATCAAAGACTTTAACCTGAAGAACTTTGAATGGCTGAGAAGCAACTTAAGAAATGTTCAACATCATTAGTCATTAGGGAAATGCAAATCAAAACAACCCTGAGATTTCACCTCACACCAGTCAGAATGGCTAAGATGAAAAACTCAGGAGATAGCAGGTGTTGGCCAGCATGTGGAGAAAGAGGAACACTCCAACACTGCTGGTGGGATTGCAAGCTGGCACAACCACTCTGGAAATCAGTCTGGCTGTTCCTCAGAAAACTGGGCATGACACTTCCAGGGGACCCTGCTATACCACTCCTGGGCATATATCCAGAGGATTCCCCAGCATGTAATAAGGATACATGCTCCACTATGTTCATAGCAGCCCTATTTATAATAGCCAGAAGCTGGAAAGATCCCAGATGTCCCTCAACGGAGGAATGGATACAAAAATGTGGTATATATACACAATGGAGTACTATTCAGCCATTAGAAACAATGAATTCATGAAATTCTTAGACAAATGGATGGAGCTGGAGAACATCATACTAAGTGAGGTAACCCACTCTCAAAAGAACACTCATGGTATGCACTCACTGATATGTGGATATTAGCCTAGAATCTTGGAATACCCAAGACACAGGCCACATATCAAATGATGTCCAAGAAGAAGGAAGGAGTGGCCCCTGGTTCTGGAAAGGCTCAGTGCATCAGTGTAGGGGAATACCAGAACAGGGAAGTGGGAAGGGCTGGATGGGGGAACAAGGGGAGGGAAAAGGGCTTATGGGACTTTAGGGAGCAGGGAGCCAGGAAAGGGGAAATCATTTCAAATGTAAACAAAGAATATATCGAATAAAAAAAGACTCCAGAGCTGAAACCTCATCTCCCACATCACCCAAAAACAGGAGACTGGGGGAAAGTGCAGTCATAGGACGTGACCCAGTGGTGCCAAGATGAGGGTGAAGAGAAGAAGCAAGTGAGAAAACTGATCCTGAGAATTGTACCAAGAGTAGTGAGTGCTTCCCAAGCCAGTGGGCCCCACTGGCAATGGCTAATTTGTCTTTCTTCTCCACAGACCTGCACCTGGCAATGAACTCTTCATGAGTCCACAAAGATTATATATTTAGTGTATAAAATTAAATCTTTAAATTATAATGCTAAAGATAATTCAAGTAAAAACAAAACAATAATAAAGTGTAGAAACATCATTCTTGACTTCATGATAGCTTTGTTTAATCAGTAAGATTAATGTATTCAGATTAGAACTCAAATATGATCTTAAGACCCTAGACCAAAGGGGCCTAAAGATACCAGACAAATTAAGTTAGGGAAAATTACACATGTTTAGAATATATAATTTAAAACATCCCATTCTGGTTCCTTCTCAATTATGTTTGGATAACACTGCAAATCTATGGTTAGCGATGGTTGTTCTTCTCTTCAGACCCTCCCTTGCACAAGACTGGAAGGAGCACTTGATGCTGGGTGGATTCATCTTGTTTCTTCTTCACACCTCAACTAACTTTCCCGTTTTAGCTCTAAGAATGCTGGAAATTACTATTTTATATATACATATATATGTATATGTTTGTGTGTGTGTGTGTGTGTGTGTGTGTGTGTGTATGTGTGTGTGTGTGTGTACACATATGTGTATCCCAGGAGAAAACCAATCTAAAGCCAAAACTATACAAATGAACATTTCCATGGGTGTGAACTATAGCTGATATAATCAGCGTCCATACTCAGGGATTACCTTGGCTCACTCTGCTCAGTTCCTTTCTTAGTGCACATCTTTCTCACTGTGTTGTCAGAGTCACTGTGATTAAACGATAGACAGTCTCTCCATCTACTCACGTTCACAGAACTTCATGGAGAAGACAAAACAGAAGACATAAGGCATAGGCAAAATGTATTGGCTATCCCTGGTTATTAGTTTTTCTCTGCATTATTTGACAATCTGTTCAATCCTGCTGCCAGCGGCATCTCTTTCATTGTCTTCTAAGCCAATGCCACATTCTCTCCCCAACACTTGAGAGATTACAAATCATTTTCATTCAATATCATTTAATTTCCTGAACGAATAAATTTTTAAAATATGAGAGGTTCGAGTACACATATAGAGCTCATTTTAATTTCCTGTTTGCCCTTGTGATTGTGGCTTTAGGAAAACTGACAAATATTTGAGATATATTTTCTGCCCATATGGTTGTTCTCATCTTTAAAAAAAAAATACAACCATGCATTTTTAAAAACTGGGGCCCACATGAAATCTCTGGTTAATTATGTTGTAGATAACTTAGTTGCTAATATTTGGTCACAATACACTTTTACACTAGGGCTTGGCAGGTAGAACAGAATATGAAGCTAAAAATCACAATATGTTTCCATGCTGCCAAAACTGTTCAACTGAGTTGAACTTAAAGAAATCTTGAAAATAGTGACGAATGCTTCAGAAACTCATTTGCCAGTGTATTGTTACTTTAAAAGTAATTTGTAAGTATAAAAGAACAACAATAGTAATATAGAGGCAAGTTCCTTTATAACTTCTTCTACTCCATTTCCTTCCTAAACCTTAATAGTTTGTATGTTTTATGTATAAGTTCCAAGAAGGAAAGGAAAATCAGTAAATCTGGAATATGATATTCATGAGGTTTAATCCACTATTCTCTCACTCTTACATTATGAACTCCTCTATCACTAATTGTAAATTAATCTCATGCTTTATTAAAAATTCATATTGTAATGGAGTACTACTCAGCAATTAAAAATAATGAACTCGTGCAATTTGTAGGTAAATGGTTAGATCTGAAAAATATCGTCCTAAGTGAGCTAACCCAATCACAAAAGAATACACATGAAATGCAATCACTGATAAGTGGATATTAATGAGCCCAGAAGCCCTAAACACTCAAGGCACAATTAGCAAGTCAAATGACTCCCAAGAAGAAGAAAGGAGAGGACCCTGGGCCTGTAAAGATTGGATCCAGTATTGTAGACACAGAACAGAGAAATTGTGGGGGGGGAATGAGTGGGGAATAGCAGGGGGGAGAGGAATTATGGGACATATGGTGGGGGGTAACTGGGAAAGGGGAAAGCCTTTGGAATGTAAACATAGAATATAGAAAATAAAAATTAAAAAAAAGAAAAAAATTCATATTGTTTCATAGAAATTTACTGAATCATCTCCCTACTTACAAACATCTTTTTCAGCTATATGAACAGACAATTCCAGTATTTATTATTCAAAAGGATCCGCAGGATGCCCTCTATTTATGTCTTTGTGATGCAGTGAGAGAAGCTTAGAAGTGGGATTCTAGTCTCAGCTACACATCTTCATGTGCCATGCAAAAACATGTGAAATCTAAGATGTCTTCATAGCATCCACCTCCACAGGTATACTGTGAATGCCACAGCATGAAAAATCTCTTCCTGATAATTGATGTTCTCAAAGTGATATCCTGTATAGCTATTTACCTCTTTATACATGGGGTTTCTAGCTACAAAACCCAAATTGAAGACTACTGAGTTTGTATATTTGTATAATTCTTTGTATGCTCCACCATATCTAACTGACAATTTGCACAGTAAACCTTCCATAATTTTTAATGAAGGTGATGAAAAATGCATGTGCCTTTTCAATTTCTGTTATAAAAACTATATGTATGTGGTGTGCATTTATAATGTGCATGGTAAAACATTTATAGCCCAGGGTTCTTATTCTTGAGAAAGAAATAGTTAAGAAAATAGTAAAAGATAATTGTTTAGAAAAGAACAAACCAGATCTGACAGCTGTGACTTTAATAAGACAGGATATTTCTTTGGTTTTGTTTCATTTTGTTTTTCAAGAGAGCAATTTCGTTTAGAATCTGATGAGAATAATTTATATTTTAAGAACTGACAATAATGTGGTTTTCTGACATAAAATTCATTATTTAATATACTTTCTTAGAGATGCCAAGGCACTGTGACCTAAAATCAAATTCTATAGCATTTCAGCAGCTGAGAAAGCCTCAAGGTAAGTTCTATTGCAAGGTTGGGCATGAAGGAATGGCTAGACACAGGCGAATACTTCCACTGGTCAGTGAGCAATAGAACCAGAGAAAGCAGCTCATATTTTTACTTTGTCCCTGCATTGTCAATCTGCTAGAGGTTTTACTTTCACATTCTCTCTTAAACAGATATGTATAAGTTTTTACACTGTCCAGTATAGAAAGGTTTAAAGAAATGGGAAAGGGGATTTTTAATAGAAGGAATTCTTAGTTTAAAAATTTGAAAGGAAAAGAAAAATACTTCAAGGTGTTTGAAAGTAAGCAATGGTCACCCTCTCTACCTGATTAAAACAGGTGTGAATCCCATACTGTTGGAAATGATATGCACAAAGGGGAATCCATTTAAAAAGAATAAAAATCTATTTCTACCTTGACAAAACACTAGTGCTCAAGTCTAGACAAAGAAAGGTTTAGGCTTTCTTTCAGTACACTGATAAAAAGACTTAAATTTAAATATCTCAGTGTACATAAAAATTTTCACTTGGATTATAATCTACATGTTCTAGTGTCCCCAAGAGAAAGTTCATATCAAAAACCTAGTGTTTCAGAGGCCTGAAACTAGGGGACACCTGGGAAGAACTGCTTCTACAAAGTCACTGGAGACAGCTTACTCTGTGTGCTTAAAGCCATCAAGACTATTTTTTCAATCAGAGGCAACATGTTTTAGAGCTTACCAGTTAAAGTAGCCAACAAACACTTGAATTGATGAATTATGCAAAGCTATGCAACCTAGGATAATACAGGAGGAAGATCTTGATACAAGAAACTAATCTTAATGTTAATTCTGTTAGGTCAGAAGCCACCAACTAGAAGGTGAGGAGTCTAAGAACAGGCACAGGGGCATCGATCTATGCAATTCTATGTGTCTTAGTGAAAAAAACAACTAAAGAAAACACACCAGTAAAGACATCAAACACATGTGCACAAAGGTTGTTGAAAAGACGTTGGAAAACCAGAAAAAGCTGCTTTCCTCTTTGGATGAAATTGGAAGGGTTTGGTACAATTCCTTCAGAGAACAAAGGATTCTTTCTGGACTACGTCACAAATGAGTGGTTTGCCACAGGAGTTACACCCAGAGCTCTGTTTTACCTTTTAAATTTTGACACAGAATCTACTAAATTTCTCTTGCTTCACCATCCTAAGTGAGATTACCGATCTTTGCCACCAGGACTGTAGAGAGCCTTATTGAGGTGCCATGCCACCAGGCAGGAACTTGACATCCACCAGTGTGAAGTTCCTCTCCCAGCCTTTGAGCAGGAACTCCTGTGTCAGCCATAATCCCCTCCACCTAGGGTGGAGTGCTCAGACCAAGGTGAAGCCTATTGTTCTTCAAGGACCTGCAGTCTCCTGAGAAACACTAGCCACCTGTGGAGCAACTGAACTGATTCTGCTGAGAAGCTTCCAGACTTTTCCCCCTGCCTATATATATTGGGAGTTCTTCATTAAAACTTTGAGACCCTGGGCCTGTAAAGATTGGATCCAGTTTTGTAGAGAAACCATGAGGGGAGGGGGAATGATTGGGGAATAGTTGGGGGGGGAGAGGAATTATGGGACATAGGGAGGCGGGGGAACTGGGAAAGGGGAAAGCCTTTGGAATGTAAACATAGAATATAGAAAATAAAAACTTAAAAAAAAAAGAACTTTAGCAAGAATAAAAAATGGTAGGCCAAAAAAAAAAAAAAAAAAAAAAAAAAAAAAAAAAAAAAAAACTTTGAGACCTTGAATAGCAGGTGTTATCTTGGTCTCCGTCTCTTTTTGCTGCCTTCCCATACATCCCTAGCTTCCCTTCCAGGTAACCCGTTCGATGTAACCACGGGCAGTTACACAGGACTAGTTCAGACATCTAGTTTCTATGGCCAAAGTGCTGTGACTTATCTTATGCTACAGAAAGGATCTAGGAGGGTAAACACAGGAAGGTTGGAATGGGCCTAAGCATCCACCTAGGTTATTCCCAGAAGAGCCTGCCTTAGGTTAACCAGCCTACAGTGGTCAGGCGAAAAATACCCACACACCCATCCTAACCACACAGGCCCATGGAGCCTAGAAGAAAGACACCAATGGACCTGCCATGGGTCCCACTAAGGTGGACAAAATCATGATGGAGAGATGGAAAAGATGGGAGAGAAAGCGTAAGCCAAGGGAACTGTACACTGTGGAGAAAGGTGGAGCTGGAGACTTGATGGCGAAGAGGAACAGACAGATATGAGGAAGTCATGATGAGCTCATGGCCCTGGGATTCTGCCAAGGACCACGCCTGGGTCTGTGGTCCTGCTGCAGCTGTGGTCTGTGTTGTTGTCGGTGTCCTGAGTTACCACCAAAGGCCATGTAGATGTCAGCGGGCTGGGCTGCCATCAGAAACTGTGTATCTGAGGGTTGTCCTGGTAAGGGTGGGGGATGGTGATGTGCTGGTTTGAGTGACTTCATTGCCACCTGAGAGCCTGAGGACATCCAGACTCAGTATACTCTTGGAGTTACGGAGTATGTCTGGGTTCATGATCCTGTGGCAACCAGGGTCTATGCTGGTTTTTCAGGTCTGTGCTACCACCAAAGGCCACGCAGATGTCCCTGGTTTGGACTGTTGCCTGAGGCACTGTGTACAGCTTCACCCCCACCCTGACCCCTTGCTGGTCACCACACTCTGGAGAATTGCCCCCCCCCTCACTGACCAGCACAATAGAGCTAACCCTGAGGGCATGAACTCAAGAGAGCTAGTCCCACCACTAGTTTGCTGTGGGGTGTCATGGGAGACACCCCCAACACATGCACGCCCCTCGCGACCTGCCACAGGCTGGTCAGCTGGCCATGAGAGAGCTGGCTTAGAGGTCATCAGAGTGGGAGAGTTGGCCTGCCCTTTACTCGATGCTGTACCCAGGAGAGCAGGCCCTGCACCTCACCTGGGCAGTAGAGTAGAACTGGCCCAGGTGGGAAAGGCATGGATGAGCCAACCCTGAGGACATGATGGTAGGAAAGCTGACCCTGCTTCTTGCCAGCTGCAGCATTGGCTGAGATACACAGGGAAGTGCCAGTGAGCTTGCCCTGGTGGTAGGAGCATAGAAGAACCGGTGGGCTGACCAACTCAGTCAACTCTCAAGCCCAGATCCAAGGCTTTGAGTTGGCCCACCCAATGTATATCTCCTCTCTGAACTGCTGGAGCACATGAAAGAGCTGTTCTGCAGATCCATGGCACAGGGCAACAACAGGATAACCAGGATGCATCCCAGTAAGGTTCCAGGATTGATAGCCAGAGGACTCAAACTAGACCAAAAAGTCACTGCAATGATTACTTGCATGCAAAATGTGGACATAAGGGTACACTGTGTGACATGCAATCGCTTCCATGACAATATTTTTATTCTATCTTTTCGATTTATGTTCATTTAATTTGGGGTGGAGAAGTTGCAAGGGGAGGGGGCAGATACATATGGATGGGATGAGCAGATGAGTGGGATGGAATTGCATGATGGGAAATTCACAAAGAATCCATAGAAAGTTTTATTTTTAAAGAAGGTTGGTATATGTCTATGTTTTTAACCCATGTTAATCATGAACCATCGTATGGGGCACATGTCTGATTAGGGTAAAGCGCTTGAGGTGAAAAAACCGGAAGGGGCCCAGGAAGGGAGGGAGGGAAGGAAGGAGCGAGAAAGGTAGCAAGGAAAGGTAGGAAAAAAACTTTGGCACATTCTGAAGAACTCCAAGTAAAGACCCAAACCAGAGCAGCTTACCTAAAGTATAGTTTAGAAGACGCAGTGCATATGCAGGACAGGTAAGTACAGTAGGCAAAAAAAATCAAGCTTTAACTCTTGTGCTTACAATTTCAGAAGTTCCTAGTTAATCTACAAATGCCCTCAGTGGGTATGCCATATGGATTTAGTCACTGGAAGACTGCAACATTGTTCTGAAGGACTAGGCCTAACTTTAGAACCAAGAGAGCAGAAAGTAGACACCATGGGACGGAGCCAGAGGCAGTGAAGAGCTGTGTTGTCTCTTTCCTCAGCACTTCAAAGGAATTCAGAGCAATAGCTACCTCTTTAGGCGGGCTGATAACTCAATGTTATCTTCCTAATGACCCCGGAGGGACCAGGGAAAGGTCAGATAGAACTCCCTGGCAACGCTGGCACACTTCTGATTCATCCCCATGCCACCCACAGGCCAGAGGAAAAAAATGGTAGCTCTCTAGAGATCTCATGTTAAAAGAATGTTAAGGAAGGAAGCTCTCATATTAAAAGAATGTTAAGGAATCTTATTTGAGATTTGAGAATCTTATTTGAGATGACCTGTGGCCACTGTCCCACTAGGAACTTCTTTATGAGTTCCAGACTGTGCTATTAAGTCAAAGATGAACTTCAGCATGTGCTAAAGTCAGAAAGAGCCAGGCAGCTCTTGGGATAAAATTTTGTAGCCACGCAACTAGAGACATATTTAGTAAAAAGGATAAAAGGATGTAGGGGAGTTTCCACAATCTCCTAACTGGAGGACAAAAGGGCAGCGGTGAGTTAGTGAAGAGTCGACCAATCACGGAACTCTAGCTTGTTTTTGAAGGAAAAGGAAAGGACTACAAGAAAAAAAAGTGTCATGAAGCGACCCAACAATAACCAGTCCTGTTGTGAGGGGGAAATGCTTCACAGAAAGCCATTTCACTGCAAACGGCAAAGTGGCCTCCGATCAAACCTCAGTTCATGTGTTTCAGATCTCTGAACAAGTTAAACGGCGTGGTTTCCCTTTCGACTGCATTCTAAAGCGCTTTCAAAGGCTTGCACTATCT
Organism: Apodemus agrarius; assembly: GCA_964023405.1. Classification (NCBI taxonomy): domain Eukaryota; kingdom Metazoa; phylum Chordata; class Mammalia; order Rodentia; family Muridae; genus Apodemus; species Apodemus agrarius. The sequence continues at coordinate 34,137,207 of OZ030020.1, forward strand.
CCATTTGTAGTATCTGATAGTGCAGGGGCAGAGTTCATCTTTAGCCAATAAAATAACTCTTCGTGAGGTTGAGAACTTGAGCCCAGACAAGCCACAAAAAGTACAGACTCGAGTAGACGTTCAAAGTTCCTAAAATGCGCACATACATCATCACTCTGCTAACAGTAACTACAGGAACCACAGACCATTCTCCAGCACTGGTCTCAGTTTTGGTGAACTGTTTTGCCATGAAGAACCTTCTCTGGGTTGCTTTGCACTAGAAAGAATATATCCAGCCCTGGCTTTCTCACAGGGCAAACCTTTTCCTTTCGCTGTGTGAAAACTTCAAGGGTTTTCTGATTGCCCACGAAAATTTTACAAGCTAGTTCCATAACATAATGTGACTTTTTAAAGAACAAGGAAGTGCAAGGGCCTCTCAGGGCAGCGGCAGTGTGTTTAACTGCTGGCGTTAGCCACAGCAGCCTCGCCTCTGCTGCAAACAGCTTTGACCACCAGCCATCAGCTGAGGGAAGAGAAACAAATACCGTGACGTGAGACAGGAGAGAAGCATCAACTGCGGTAAGTCATGGCTGAGACCTACAGAGAATGAAACCAGTCACCAAAGCAGATCCAAGGCAGAGGAAGGTATCCAGAATTCTCCATCTGGCAAAGGAAATTACAGGCATTACCATTTTGACCCTGCTAGCAAGCGAGGATTCCGGAGGTTCTAGAGAAACACGAGAAGGGTACTGAGTTTCGTTCTTTGGGGTATTGAACCCGAGGCCTGACATCCGCCACTGGGCTACATCTCCAGCTTCAGCAGCAATGTTTCAAATGCCTTTTATTTTCCCCCCTCACATTTGACATATTTAAATATTACAGCGTGCATGTAAGCCATATGTTCTCTTTATATAATATAAGCAACAATATTTTCTCTCAAAAATTGTGTGATACAAACCAAGATTATTTTTTTATTCTTCACCAATTTCATATATATATATATATATATATATACACATACATATATATATATATATATATATATACATACATACATACACACTGATGTTGGGGGGGTATTTTCGTCCCTTCTTATGTCTTTCTTACCCACCCCATCTTATCATCTTTCTCTTATCTTTTGCTTTGTCTCCAGAAACCTTTCTTATTTCCAACAAGACCCCTCCTACTTTGATGACGTTTCTTTTTTACCTGCTGGGTTTAATTATAGTTGCTTGAAAGGGTCAGTTAACTGGAATATATATGACTTATCAGAGGATACACTGATATGGAAAATGAACTCTTTCCCCCAAAAACCTTTTAATGAGCCTCAGGAGCCTCCCACAGATGCGTGAGGAAAGTGACAGCTCCAATCTTGTGCAGGTCTTATGTGGATAACACCACTACAGTGAGTTATATCACTGCGTCATGTCCAAAAGATATGTTTGAAGTCTTTTTATAGTTATTTATTTTGTGTGTCTGTGCATATAAGGAAAGGAGTTAACATGTAGGGTTGGGTATACATGAGTGCACACATTCACTATACATAGAGACCAGAAAACAACTTGCCAGAACTGGCTCTCTCCTAGTGGCCATATGGATTGTAGGAACAAATCCAGGTCATCAAAGTTAGCAACAAAGGCCCTTTCCCACAGAGTCATGTTATAGTCCCATGGGAAACTTTCTTAGCACTCTACTCCAACCTCTGGCTCTTAAACATGTCTTCCCTTTCCCCTCCACAGTATTCCTTGATCCCTGTCATGAGTAAATTAGAGATCTGGTTGAAGAACAAGCACTCTCTGGATAGTGACTAGTTGTAGATCTCTAAATTAGCCATTGCCTAGTGTAAAAAGAACCTTCTCTAATGAAGCCTTAGAGCAGCACCAATCTCTGGGAATAAACCCAAGTATTTAGAGAACTCGATATCCACCTAAGATAACAGTAACTAGCCAAGAAACTCTTCTAAACTTATTTCTATTGGAGAAAATACTGACGTAATCCATCTTCTTTTAGAGGCATGGACAGAAGACATACTTTGGGATGCTTAACATCACTTTGGTATCTGCTTTCTTCAAATAAGTTAACTTTGACAAATGCATCTTCAGCAAGCTAATGATGTTTATCTCCTTGTGGCAAAAATGAAGGACGACCCATCCACAAGAAGAAGATGACAGCCTTGAGATTAGATCATCTTGGATTGAATATTCTTAAATAGCTGGTATCTACTTAGCCAGGGTCAATACTGATTATTCTTTCAACCAGCAGGCCTTCATTTTAAAAATATTCCTCCACTGCAAAAGTTCTATCTAACCCCCTGACCATGCATGTATTCTATCTTGTAAGCACTCTGATTAACTGTGTGGCAGAAGACATTCCGCCAACACGGGCTCTTACTTCTAAGACAAACTGCAGTTTCATCTTACTTTTGTTTTGAGAGCATTGAATACCACATTAGAAATCTTAGTAGTATTTCAGAGACCATTAGAAATCTCACTTGTATTTTAGAGACCATTTGGTGATGCCATGACATGATATATAAAGGCAGGGCCAGCTACCAAACCCATTCCGATAGTAACCCCTACCAAATAGCCAGCATAGGAGTCATCAAAGACACCAGGACAAAAGGCAAATACCACCAGGTAACACCTATGGATGCCACATGCACAGAAACATCACCCAGATAAGCACTCTGAATTCCTAAACAATGAAAAAAATTACGAGAAAGAAACTGTTCTTGAGTTTTTGCTGTTGTTATTCACCACATTTGGGAGATAACTTTTATCCATTAAGGACCAACACACAGTCTCTGAGAAGTGTATATACATTAAAACACCAAAAATCCCTAACCATATAAACCTTGATACACTCCAAATTTAGTTATTAGGTAAAAAGCAGATTCCTTAGATGTGCCTGTTCCATGATATGCTGACAGAGAAAAGAAAAGCTGAGGAGACAAGACATAGCACTTCCCTGCCAGAGAGACTTTCTGGTGCAGGTTGTGTAACAGGACCTTCTGAAAGGTGTATATGGGGTTGGAGAGCCGGCTCAATGAATAAGAGTACTTGCTGCTCCTCTAGAGGATTAGAGTTCCATTTTTTGGCTCCATGGCAAATGACTAACAAAAATGATGCCTAAAATTCCAGCTCAGGATATCCAGTGTCCCCTTTTGGTACATGCATGCATCACACACACACACACACACACACACACACACACACAAGCACACACAAGCACACACACCACATGACACACTCAGTGAGGGAGAGCAGAAGACCGTATTTCCTATTTCTAACATTTGCAAGCTTCCAGATTCTCCAGTCAAAGTTTGTTGCAGAAGATCTTTGAGACCCCTGGAGATGGACAAATTAGAAAGTCAGAAATGAAAGGGAGAACTAAAGATGTTCAGGCCATTGAAATGCGGTTTCTCCTTCCTTTCTTTCTGGCAGGCACACACCCTTCTTTTAACTTTTGTCCTTCCACTTTTTTACTGTCCTAAGCTCCTCGTGGCAAAGAGATTGCAAAAGATTTAATAATTTTCATGCTTATCCATTGTAATTGCTTTGTTCTCGTATAAAATCTTCTAAAACCATTGTAAAAATTGCCAATCCATGTTGTAGGTCTTCACAGGAAGTCACTTTACACCCACACAGGGGCCCACAAGGATGATTACATAAAGGAACCGTCTCTAGTGAGAGAAAAGACACACATATTCTGATCTTTGTATTCAGGGGTGGTTTGTTTCCTGTGTGCTTTCTTCTCATGGTTTTGGTGATATAGAAATGTGCTCTAGCTCACCAGGGCAGCCACTGTGACCCAAATCGTCATGTTCTCGTGCACTTTATGGCTTCCCTTTCACCTCCGGGGAAAGAATGCATGAATCCAATTCAGCTTCCTCTAGCTGATGACATCAGACAGCTTCAGTCCATGGAGACACTCAAAGAGGAGTGACCTAGCCGGGCGGTGGTGGCGCACGCCTTTAATCCCAGCACTTGGGAGGCAGAGGCAGGCGGATTTCTGAGTTCAACGCCAGCCTGGTCTACAAAGTGAGTTCCAGGACAGCCCGAACTACACAGAGAAACCCTGTCTCGAAAAAACCAAAAAAAAAAAAAAAAAAAAAAAAAAAAAAGAGGAGTGACCTAATCATGTAAATGGTTCCAAGGTAGGTCTAGTTCTATTCTGGAGGGGAAAACAGAAAGTCATACATTTTATATGATTTTATAACTGATGTCTAATGAGCGGTAGGTGGATTTTTTTTTTTTGTTAATTTGGAAGCTCACATTATTTTTCCCTCAGTTTTCAACCAGATGTTTCCACTTTGCTAAATTTAATAAACTAAAGCTTCCATTATCTCACAATTTTTTGAAGACAGGATGCCACTACGTTGCTCAGGCTAATTCCTGAGGCCACAGGGTGCTCCAGCCTCAATTTCCCTGGTAAAATCGTTGTTTTAAAAAGTAGAATCCGTATCCCCATCGCCATCTCCCGTCCTCATTCCTTACCACTTTGGCTCTTTAGGGAAGAATCTAGCAAAAGTTTTAAACTTTGGCTATAGAAGACGGTTCACTTGTACGGTTTAGCATTGTCTTCAGTTAGAACGGGCCCCAGTTTAACATGGTGGACGGACGCAGAAGCTGATTAGATACAAACAATACTTAGATAATCACGGCTTCCCAACACATATCAGGAGCACAGATTTGAAGGCAGAGAGGAAAGGAAGAGGGGAGAAAAGGAAGAAAGTGAGAAAAGAAAGGGGGGAAGAAGGGTCTCAGTCTCCATCTAAGACATACTTCCATCCCCCTTAACTGGGGTTCCAGATTCACAAGGCTCCTCCCCACCCTCCCCTCTGTGCTTTCCCAATAAGCAGCTTAACCTTTCCCCTACTAAGAGGGCAGCCCTTAGTGTATTCCTACTCAGTAAATACTAGCAGCAAATCGATTAAGTCATTGCATGGGGAGTGAGACAATGAGGATCTTTCAAACTTTCCAGCTGTGACATAGCTTCTCTTTCCACCTGGCACACTGCTAACAGCTCTGCCAAGAGTAGTGTGGTGCCAGCAGCCCAGGGGCCAGACCACCTGTGAGAGGAAGGAAGCCCGTCTTATCTGTCGACACCAAACCTTGGCTGACCAGATCCTACACTCGGAAACATGTCCCTTCTTTCCAGTCCATATGTTCTCTAGGAAGCTGCAACACACACACACACACACCACACCACACCACACCACACCACACCACACCACTCCACACCACACCACACAAAGGCTTAGAAATGTAATTCAGTGGCAAAATTATTACTTAGCTTATAAAAGGCTTTGGATGCCATTCCCAGCATTCTTAGTACCCTACAAACAGAACAAGGCAGAGGGCTCACTTGGTAAATTAGCTGCCGAAAGCAGGAAGGCCCAAGAAGCCATGTTTAAAACAACAGATAGATAGATAGATAGATAGATAGATAGATAGATAGATAGATAGATAGATAGATAGATATCCATCCTGTTCGAGAACTGTAGCTACTCAGATAGGGGGAAGAAGACAGAAGCAAGTGGGTCTCTGGAGTTCTTGGCTTTTTTTTTATTCATTTGATTGTCATGATTTATTTTTTTCTCTTATTGAAAATAGTTTTTTTTCTCACATCATATATCCTGATTATAGTTCCCCCTCCCTCTGTCCTCCCAGTTCCCCCCACCCATTTGGATCCACCCCTTTCTGTTTCTTAATAGAAAAAAATCAGGTTGCCATGATTTATTTTTTTTTATTTTCTATATTCTTTGTTTACATTCCAAAGGCTTTCCCCTTTCCCAGTTCCCCCCCACCATGCGTCCCATAAGTCCTCTCCCCCCCAACTATTCCCCAATCATCCCCTCCTACACCATTTCTCTGTTCTGGATCTACAAAACGGGATCCAATCTTTTCAGGCCCAGGGTCCTCTCCCTTCTTCTTCTTGGGAATCATTTGACTTGCTAATTGTGCCTTGAGTATTTAAGGCTTCTGGAGTTCTTGGCTTTTTACAGTAGATAGATCTGAACACTGCAATGTTTGAAAAGCAGATATATGTGAATATTAAAGCCCTCTGGTTGCAGCAAACTACTTTCATTATTACTGTTCCTGTAAAGTGTGGTCTAGTTAACAGACAAGATGGGTCTTCTTTTAAAAAAAAAGCATGGCCTCACCACACCTGTTGTGAAATTAGTGGATTACGTGTCAAAGACACTAAGAATAGAAGGGATGACGTCACCTATCTTCCCTACCACCAAAAAGGAAAAGTGAAGCCATATTGGAAGGAAAAATGTCAATCATTTAATATTTGTTCACATTTTCTTCTCTTTGCAGGGCGACTTGTTTATTGCTATGTTTTAATGTGATAAATTAATATCCAAAGCCCCAAATTTAAAAAAATAAAAAATAAAATGAAATCTTCTTAGTGCACATTTCTCCATGTGGATTTTTCCCCCAAAGTATAGACAATGGCTCGTTCGTATCAGAATATTTTGTTTCCTTCTCTAATCACTCTAATAATGATGCCGGCCACAGCCCAGGCCTTAGAGGGTAGGGCCACACTTCTCTGTTTACAGCGGACTTCCTAGATAGCTCTCAGAGAGCCACCAACTGGTTCCAGCAGTCTTATGAAAACAGTACAGATGAAATCTTCCTGTACAGATGAAACCCGGGTGGACCTAAAGTTGACATAAACAGTGTTCACATGGAAACAGCCCCACTCCAGCTGCGAGCTGGGCAACATTTTGCCACATCATAGAAACCTTTGTAAGTGTTAGTTTGCTATCTACTAGGCGTATGACCTGGAAATACCTTTTGTCTTAATCCCCTGTGTGGGAACTAACAGGATGTTGCCCTTGTTCTGTTGCAAGTCAGCTGACTAGCTAACGTCCCCAGTCCTAGGAGCACTACCTGAGGAAGAAAGCTCCAAGACTCCAGGGATCCCCTCCTTGTCTCCACTAAGGGAGTTCCCAATGGCCGTCTCTACACACATATTCAAAGACTCCAACAGTTGTATGGGAAAAGACACATACCTGCACACACACACACACACACACACACACACACAACCACACAAAGGCACACATGAAGGAAAATAGCTTAAACCCTTAAACATCACCAGGTAACTGTGTATGGTGGAACAGGCCTTTAATCCCAGCACTAGGGAGGCATGTGGATCTCTGAGTTCGAGGCCAGCCTGGACTACAGAGCTAGTTCCAGGACAGCCAGGGGCTACACCAAGAAACCCTGTCTCAGAAAACAAAACAAGACAAATGAATAAACAAAAAAATCCTAAAATCATGGAGTTTGGGAGAGGGCCCTGTGGGCATTGGAACCCAGAGCACATCTTATGAAGAGAAATAAGATAAAAGGTCATTAGTTTAAAACCCTAAAACCACATTTCTTCCTATACGTCACCTCACTGACTGGTCTAGATAGTCTCAGTGATACCAGAAGAAGTCCCTGCGCATTGACACTACAACTTGTACTGTATATACAAGCATTCCCCAAATGTCAAGTAAACACCATCATTATTAATTTCAAGAACACTAGGCCTACAATTCGAATGTTTGTTCAATAAGAAATAAATAGCTTCCAGTTGGGGGTTTTCTGAAAATGAATGAGCACTCCCTCAAAGTGTCTCATTCAGTACTCAGAACAAATCAATTGATTCTCATTCACCTTTTTTTTCTAGGTAAGATTCAATTTCAGGACTACCCACTAACTTAACATGTGTTAATTAAGTAGCCACACAGACAGACCAAACCCTGGCAATAAGAAAAGTCTATAAGACATTTGCCTTAAATGAACTCCATTTCAATTAAGTACACTCCCAGAAACTGAAAGAGGTGAAAGATGTGTCACAAAATGTTAGGAGCCCACATTTTATATATAAAGGATGACTTGGTTTTGCCTTATTTTCTTTTTCTTTCCTCTATGATGAATATTATTATTATAGTCATGAAAAGAGGTCCCTTTGAAGACAATGTCTTCATCCTTGACTTCTAAGTTAGTAAGGCAAACAACGTATCAACACTGAGAATGTTCTAGATCTCACCTAGTTCATTAGTACTGAGGATAGATTCAGACCTTGGGCTATCAGAATTGAAAATCCCATTTTATCATTACTACCCCGAACTGCCTCTGGCAACATTTTCATTCACATGGTGATTTGTTCTTTTTAAAAAATTGTTAAATTTAAGTTACAGGCTTCAGTGGGAAATGCCCACTGTGAGAACCTAGATGCTTGCCTTCTGTGGCAACCACCAAGGCTGCTGGTGCCCTTCGCTCCTTCTCTTCTCCACCCACAGGTGTCTGTAGCAAAGGAAACGTGGAGGTGGATATCTGTGAGCATCTGATCGGATATCCCCTGAAAAAGTGCTTCAGAAGCAATTTGATGCATCTCAAAATGCTCGTCACACAATTATATTACATCTGCCACTTACTTCTGAAACATGCCTACTCCATCATGAAAATGATTCTATTCAAGGCCAAAGGAAGCCCTGGATTCTTTCTCCTTAACTAAGTTATTCATTTGCAAAAGAAATAATTATAGAGCCCAATATTTCAAAATCTTCTTCCAATAGCCTCCAAAACATGGCACTGGTGTGTTAATATGTCGACCTATAACTGATGCCCCTTTCAGTTTTATAGCAAGAATCTGATGAATCTTATTAGAATTATTCTAAGTTTCCTAGCTGTATAATACGTTCCAAGTCCACTACTCATATCAGATCAGAGATCATCAGCAATATATCACTATGTGCCTGCCAGCCTGGGTGACTTACTGAACTCAGAGTCAAGAACAAACACTGACCAATGGATTCATTTACTGTTATAACTAGACTTGAGGGACTTTTCTGTAAATCTCAAAGATAGTACAGAATCATTAATCTCTTATTATAAATCTTGCAATTGTTGACTTTAAGCCCAATAATTATTCAGAGGCAAATTTTCCAACTTTACCTTTCTGATATCTTTCTGGCTTTCCTATACTTTATCCAGAATGGAATTCTTAGCAACCTGGTTTTTAAGAAAGGCTGCAGCAAATGCAGGGTAGCAAATCCCTTTGGGCTTTCTATTTTTTTGCAACCCCAAACCTTTCTTTTTACAGAAAGAAAGGTTTAGTTTCTGCTGTCAAAAGTTAGCATTAGACATGTTTCCCTCCCCCACAAGTCCCCCACCCAGATAGGTAATGGACCCGGGCCCTTGGCCTCCAGAGCACACTGTGCCATCTGCCCCCATCTGCTCAGACAGTGAGCAGTGGTGAATGCAGAGACTTGTGGCTGCTCAATATGCATGCAAGAAATGGTTGCTGAAAGATCAGGGCATACACGCCACCACTTCTAAGACACAGGAAATACTGCAAAAGGGTAGAAAGAGGGTAAGAGCTGTACAATTTTAAGAAAAAACAAAACTGCAAAATGCTATCTACCTTCAAGGCACAGCACAGACATTGCAAGCACAAGGCAAAGCCTTGTAAACATTTGATCTGGTTCTTCCTCTCAGGCCCATGCTCGCAGAAACAAGACTTAGACTCCGAAATATATTTACAAAGACCTTAGCCATATAGCTAGGCTCCTCTGACTAGATTGTAACTTGATATAACCTATTTATTCTGATCCCCATTCTGCCACATGGCTGGTTACCAATGCTCAGGTCCCATGAGTCCATCTTGTCACATCTCCCAAGGGAAATCTCCCACGACTTGTTCTATCCCAGAATTCTTTTAGCCTCCCGGACATCCCACATTCTATTCTATCCTTTCCTATAGGCCATAGGTTTTTAAACGACAGGTGATGCATCCATATAATACGTAAGATATTCTATCTACAGAGCCTGTCAACAGTCAGGCAGGCACTGTGATAAACTCATGGCACTCTCCTCTTCCCTGCTAAACTATTAGCTACTGACGGGAGAAGAAAGGCTTCAGTTGAGTGCACCAGGCTCCGATGGATATTTCCAAACCTGTAGCTGCACAAGCTGAAATCCATGGGTAGCAGAACAAAAGGAGTAGATATGGTTAGGAGAATCGTAAGGAAGGGAGCAGGGAGCAGGTCTGGAAGAAACATAGGAAAGGGGAGTTAAGAAAAACAACCAATACTCTATGTATGTATGAAACTGTCAAAGAACAAATTTAATCAACAAAAAACCAAAATTATAATATTTAGTTTAAAGATCTTGGCTTTATTTTTGATTCTAGACTCAGGCAAAACCGAGCCTACAAAATACAATGGTTGTTCTAATGAGCTGAGTGGACACAGAAGGTCTGAAAAACAGAAACAAATCACACACACAAAAGATAATTTTATCCTGCGAGGTCACCTTCCATGTAAGGTGGAAAAAGAAAAACAGAGACATAGAAAATTAACCAACTGGTTCAAACCAGGTTTGCTTTTCTGAATGAGTTAAAAACAGGACATTTCAGTCAGTCCAACTGAACTGCCCTGTCTTGAAACTCAATGTTTAGCTCTTAGTCTCCTAATATATCAGGGAAACAAATGGATAAGTAGCTGACGAATCTTGATGAATGACTCTGCTTTCCTTGTTCTGATGTGTCACCGAACAAATCATTCTCTATTATTTTATATCACTGTATAAAATATTGCTTTGCAAAATAAAATATTGCTTTGCAGTGAAAATCTATATCAACTGAGGTCACCATTCTCAGAGCAAGAAGCAGGGGGATAGTCCGATGAGAAAGCACATGATTTAGAGCAAAATGACAGTGTGACTTCAGCATACACCGTCACTCCACCCCTGGTTGTCTGCGTACAGCCAGATCCTTCTCCAACTTCAAAATAAAGGACAGAGAAGGAGTCCAAATGGGGAGAGGGAAAATACTGAAGGAAGAGGAAATGAAAGAAGGGAATTTTTAATTCATTGCCAAAACAGAGTGTTCACTTCACATGCACTAAAAGGATTAAGAGATTTATAAACAGCAAAGAGATGGGATGTTTTTCTCTAAACATGACTTCAAAGGCTCAGAACAGAGATGGGAGAATATATCAGGAATTTTCATTCTTTCCATGAGGAATGTGTTCAAAGTTATTGTTTGTCTTCGTACATTGCATTGTTTAAAATGTTGTACATAGCATTGATGGAGTAAGGAAATGGTGAGTTCTAAAAAAAAAAAAAATGACAGTATGAGGCTGTTGTCCAAGCCTAGTAGCAAATTCAATATAAATTTTGTTTTAGATCAGTTATTAAAATCATAGTCATTACTGAAGGCAAACTATATTACTAATATATATACATATATATTGCTATATTACTATATTACTAAAATATATATTACTATATTACTAATACTATATATTAGTATTAGCATATAGTACTATATACTAAATAAATTATATTTATATAGTATCTATACTATATAAATATAAATTAATATATAGTATTACTAATACTATATATTAGTAATATAGTAATATACACATATATATGGTTGTAGAACAAATTTGACCAAAATGAAAAGCTCACATCCTAGCTATATTTCCCCAGAGATGTGTATCTTTTTAAATGCCACATTTTAAACATTATGCCTTAAAATAAATTTTTTTATCCAACAAAAATCCAGAGACCATTCCCAAAACTTAGGAACTCTTCTTCTTCCATTCCAGGCTCCTAGCTAGACTGTAATCTAGTACCATTATATTGTTACTTCAATATTGAGTGCTACATCCCAAAAACAAAGCCCTCTGCCTGTGTTCAATCTCTAGGTAACTCTCATTGAGTGCTTCTGTTGAAAGGAATGGTGTTTCTTTATTACCTCATTTTGTCCTCATTCAACCGTATAAGGAGAGACTTACATGGTGCCCTGGTTGGCACTTATTCAGAGGCGTGGCTCACTAGTCATGGCAGAAACAAGTTTCATGTGATTCTGTCATCATCCAGAGCCCTTTGTCTGACTCACAGCAACTGGGAAAAAAATGATAAGCAGCTGAAAACCAGCAGATTCCTGACACGTCTGTAGAAGCATGAACATGACAAGCAGATCAGGTAAGGATATGTGCTTTCTTGGCATTCTATTTTAAAAATACAGTTTCTTCTTCCCATAAGTTAGAAGCTATTAGATATAGTTGTCTATTTCATGGTTGTCCTGGTTGCTTTTCCGGGCAGTTCTGGAGTCTTTAGCTATGAAATCTTCATGCAAAGCATCATGGGATTTCTTGCTAACTGTTCAGAGAATGCAGTGTTTTATGCTTCCAAGGCTATATAGCCAATAATCTGTAAAAGCAGTGGTGCCCCAGAGTGATCTTTGAGACCCAGACGTCAAGGCTTCCAAGGCTTTGCAGTTAGCATAGGTCAAAGTCTCTACCATATAACCCAGCTCTCTCCCTCTCTTCCTCCTCCTCCTCTTTCTCCTCTTCCTCCCCCTCCTACTCATTTTCTTCTCCTTCTCCCCCTTTCATCTCTCCCTCCCCCTCCTATTCTCTCCCCCTTTCTCTGTCTTCCCTCCCTCTTTTCCTTCCTCACATTCTCTTCATCCTTCATGTCATATCCAGGATGACTTTTGACCTCGATTTATGTCTCTACTTTATCACTTCTCATATCTCTTGTGCTGCCTGATCATATCTTTTATGTCCACCTATTTCCTTGTTTTTGTCTCCCCACGGTCAGTGATGTCTAGACCTGGATCTTGGCTACTACAATAACTGCCACACGTAATAAA